>VSMD01141328.1:0-77823 GCA_008750895.1 Mirza zaza | reverse complement strand
TAATCCTAGCTCTCTGGGAGGCCGAGGTGGGCGGATCGTTTGAACTCAGGAGTTTGAGACCAGCCTGAGCAAGAGCGAGACCCCATCTCTACTATAAATAGAAGGAAATTAATTGGCCAACTAATAAATATAAAAAAAATTAGCCGGGCATGGTGGCGCATGCCTGTAGTCCCAGCTACTTGGGAGGCTGAGGCAGCAGGATTGCTTGAGCCCAGGAGTTTGGGGTTGCTGTGAGCTAGGCTGACGCCATGGCACTCACTCTAGCCTGGGCAACAAAGTGAGACTCTGTCTCAAAAAAAAAAAAAAAAAAAAAAAAAAAGCTTTTCTTGTCCCCTTGTACCCCAGTGAACAGAATTAAATTTTTTAAACTTAAATTTGATTATGTCACTCCTTTGCTTAAAATCCTTGAATGGTTTATTGTCACTAGGCCTACTGAAACACATTGAAGTGGTCCCCCTCTATCTTTCCAGGCTTATCTTTTATCACTCTTCTTCACCTTTATCACTGCTTTCTTCACTTTTCAGAGGTAGACGCCTCAAAAAGCTCTCTATAGTCATATGAAAGTCGATCATACGAATTGGGTCAATTTTTGTCATACCTAACTAAAACAGAGTTGAGAAACTAGGGCAGGTGAAACACTCAGGGTCCAAAACATTGCTCCAAGAATGTAATTCTCCACAACCCTGACTGCTGAAGCTGCTTGTTATAACCTGAAACCAGTTTTATCTGTAGCTTCTGAGATAACTTGTCACAACTCTAAGGCTAATTTTTACCACCATCTTCACTCACCAGAGCTTGCTAGTTCCCCACACCCTTACTAGTGTTGATGAACTTTCTCAAAGAGCAATACGTAACACTTCTTTTTCTTCTCCTTTTTATAGTATAAAATCTCTAACCTTCTCTTTGTTCTTCAGTGAGAGCACTTGTGGCTCATGCCAGAGGTGCTCTCTCTCCTTGTTTGGCAAACTGATATTGCCAATAAAACTCTCTTTTCTATTATCTAGCCATCTTGGTGGTCCTTTGACCGACAATCACCTTTTCTACACCACCTCTCAGGCTTCTCCACCCAGGTTTGTTGTAGTCACTAGGGAATGCCACTCCTAACAAGACCAGGGCTAAATCCCTGCCCTCATCTCATCTGACCTCTTGGCAGCATGAGAGTTGACCACTCCCACTTTTTGAAACCCCTTGTTCGTTTGACTTCCAAATCACCACTCTCTTCTAATAGTTCATTTTGATGGACTCTCTTAGTTCTCCCTCCACCTCTGAAGTGTTAGAGTCCTCCAAAGCTCAGTCCCTGGCATTCTTCTCTTCTTGGTATTCTCTCCCTAAGTGATCTAGTCCATGGCTTTACCAACTATCCACTGATAGTTTCCCAATTGTTATAAAAAATCTTAACCTCCTGAACTCAGATATCCCACCTCTTACACAGCATCTCCACTTCAATATCTAATAAATCCCTCCAATACCACAACAAAAACTGAACTCTTTGGTCCTGCCCCACCCTCAAACTGCCTCTCTTCAAGTTTTTCCCATCTTAGGAAAGGGCAACTCTATTGAGTCAGCACAAGTCAAAAATACAGCAGTCAACCTTGATTCCTCTTTCATTCATCTCTATATATTCAATCTACCTGTTTTACTCCAAAAAGATATCCCAATTCTGACCACCTCTCACCACCATACTACCATCACCTCTTTTCACTAAAATAGTCACTTTGCTTCATTCTTACCCCACAAAAGTCCTCTTTTCTTCACAAAGTGAACAGAATTAAATTTTTTAAACTTAAATTTGATTATGTCACTCCTTTGCTTAAAATCCTTGAATGGTTTATTGTCACTGGGCCTACTGAAACACATTGAAATGGTCCCCCTCTATCTTTCCAGGCTTATCTTTTATCACTCTTCTTCACATACATTTAATACTACGCTCTAGGCATACTGGTTGTCTTAATGTTTCTTGCACAGCCCAAGCTTGTCCTGCTTCAAGGTCTTCACACTAACTACCATCTTCTGGGATGCTCCTCCACCAGATGTGTAGCATGGCTGGCTCCTTCTGAACATTCTGGTCTCTTCTCAAGTGTCACCTCCTCAGAGAGGCTGTCCCTGACCATTATTTTTAAAACAGTACCCCTTCCTTATCTCTCAGACCCTCTTTATCCCAACATGCTTTATTTTCTTTACTCTCCTTATCTAAAATCACAGTATTTCTTTGTCTATTTATTTGTCTCCTTCCTCCTACTAGAATTTAAGCTACATAGAAATAGAAACTTTGTCTTAACAACTGCTATCTCCTGATATCTATAATAGAATACTCTTGGCATTTCTGTTGGTGGCCTGAATGAATAAATGAATGATTAGGAACCAAAACACAAACTAGATTTATAAAACCAAAAAACTAGATTTATAATTCAAGAAAAAGTCAAAATTTTAAGAGGTTAAAAGATATCCAAAAGTTTGAAATGAAATTAGACTTAATAAAAAAACATTGTCATTAATCTCAAAACTCCTCACAAGCATCCAAAAATTCCCTTCAGACTCTGAATACAAAATATCTACCTCTTTATCCTTCTACTATTAAATCTATTTTTTCTCAAGTACTACCAGTAAGTTTGAAAAAATTATCCTTATTTATAATTTCTACTTTAATTACTAATATTATTTTCTACCATTTTCCTATACTGTAAATATTCAGTTTTTCTTCTGTATGAGGGTTAAGCATGCTTTTGCAGAGCTAGTCTCAGAGCTAACCACCAAGTCTGATGTCGAGCTGTTGCCCAAAGACTGCAAATACCCTCTCGCTCTCTCTCAATATACTCACTTCCCTGCTGTCCAGGCCCTTAACCTGAAATCCTGGAATCTCCCCACTGTCCACTAATTAAAGAGTTAACACCTGACAGAGTAGGGTGCCTGTTCAATCAGACTACCATACCTAAGTTATTAGATAATTTGAATATGGTCCCTGTATCACCATGTAAAAGCTACATTTATTAAAAATTGCGGGGGGGGGTGGCTTGAAATGAATTTAAACAGACTTTACAAATTCTCTCCATCAAAAACTAAGTATCCTTTCTGTCCTTTTTCTAGTTTGAAATGACTTTGTAATTCTTACTCCTTTGTTTTGGATCAGCCATCCTGGATCTAAAGCAGGGTTGTTTTTTTTTAACTTCAGCATGACTGACATCTTGAGCTAAATAATTCTCTTTTGTTGGGGGGCTGTCCTGTGTACTGTACAATGTTTAGCAGCATACCTAGCCTTTAGCTACTAGATGCCATTAGCACCCCTCCTAAGTTACACAAAAAATGTCTCCAGACAGCCAAATGTCCCCATAGGAAACTGAATCTCCACTGGTTGGGAACCACTGATCTAAGTCATACCTTTCCCTACCTCTTTATTGTCTACCATGTGCATAGGGATTCCCTATCCTATTGTAAATTTTCTTGGATAAAAATAAAATTTCCAACACTTCATAACTCTCCCACTTAGCCCAGCAGACCTCTTCTTTACTGCTTAATGTATATTCTCTTACAATATTCCCTTCCTTGTGTTTTTCACAACATGAATTTACATTTTATACCTCAACTTTTAAAAATAGCTAAGTCCATATGTTTATGCCTTACATATCTATTGACATATAATAATTATATCTTTTGAAGCAGGAGAGGTAGGTGATATATTAAAAACTTGAAATAAAAATTTTTAAATCAATCAAAATGCCTCAACCAGAAAAAAGAGAAAATTTCAAATAAAATCTCTTTGAAAGACAAATTTAAATCCACTTGGAAGCTCTTAATTAGTTGTAAAAATAGTCTCTTCAAACTAGGCATTCAAGAAAACGTCATACTACTCAAATTCCCAAATTAAAGTTTAAAATGAAAATGACAATTTACTTCTAAATATCAAAGTGCTACATTAACTTTAGAACTTTCATGAGGCAGTATTACTTCTTTGGTAAAATGTGACTCTTTAAAAAAAAAAGTGGCTGTAAGCACATATAAGGTCTCAAAAAATCAATTATTACAGAAATAATTTTTTAAATCAATGCATTTTTAAAACTAACATGATTTAACTAAACATCTGTTAACTCTCACAATGGTGGATTTATATTTTATCTATAATCATCAAACAATCTTGCAAGATAGGCACTATTTTCCCCACTATATGGATATAATGAAGATATCCAGGCCATTCTTACATATGTGACTAAGACCTGGATTAATATTTTGCTTCCTTAATTCAGCAGCTACATGGACAAGAGATTTAACTTCTCAGTTTCCCTACTCTATAAATTGGGTATAATACCTATATCATAGTGTAACAAAGATTAAATAATGGATGCAAATATGCCATGTAACTTTAAGTCATTATTTCATGTGCATGCATGTGCCCATAAAATAGTACTACTATTATCAGTGAAGTGGTGATTGAAGTCCCTTCATTATAAATTGTATCTCTTTACTCCAGCTTGCTTTTGATTAGTAAAAAAATTATAAATTGTATCTCTCTCTTTCTCTCTCCACATACACACACACAGTAAGGTTTTCAAGAATATCACATTGGTTAAGTGGTCACCTAAGTATATTTTATTTCAGATATTACTATTGTAATGACCCAGGGTTTTCTGTACTATGCAAAAAGTACCATTTTTAACTATAATCTTTTTTTTACCTGAGGCAGTGATCCAGTTTTAACTAACTCTTGTTCCTTCTGTGGATTTATAAAGATAGTTCTCCCTTTAACTAAGGTAAATATCTGTCATTCCTGAGTTCCTTCCTAATAGGCCCAAGACTTCCTTTTCAGGAATCACCTCTTTCCTCTACACAATCTTGGTAAAAGAATTATTTCTGGTGACCACCTCCGACCATAAAAGCCAACAGGCTAGATCCTACCTCTTCCAGTTCCAGCATAGCCAGGAGGTGGGCACAGACACACTTCCTAAAATGAACAGATAATCAGAGGGAGGAAGGACTGGTTGGAGGTCAGTCACAGCAGAAACAAGGCTCTAGCAGGCATTCCCCACTTAGAAGCCTGCTGCTGTGAACTCTAAGGCTCCAGACAGAACTCCTGCACCTGCCAGTTTCTCTGCCAAGGCTGTCCTTGCTCTCTGAAGAACACCTTCCAACAAATCTCTTTTATAACCAGTTCCTTTTATTTGCAACCAGGAACCCCAACTGACATATTAATGGAGAAAAAGAAAGGTCTGTCTTTTTCAAATTTGGGAATTAAATCAGTAAGGAGGGCGGATGAGTTTCTTTCTCATGCTGACATCTGACTTTTCTAGGGTTTTAAGTACAATATTAACTAAAATTTCTAATTATTAAGGTGTACCAATAATTATTTCCTTAAAATTGAATTTTTAAATGATCTATATGTCATTATAGATATTTGAGATAAAGTTATATAATTAAATATTTCTACATATGTTGAGCTATTAACATATAACAGGAAAAAAAATCCCCAAATGTTCATCTTTAACCTGTTAACTTGGCCTTTTCACAAAGACACGGGAAGAATTTGTCCTTGTTTACTTGGGGTCCCTAATCATGCAATATAATATTGTAACAATTCTGTAACCTTCTTGGGAACAAGAATGCATCTTTTTAACCCCTGTACCCTTGGTCTACTGCTCAATAAACTGATAAATTTAGTGAAACATTAAAAGTCATCTGAAAACGTAACTTCCTGAAAATGTCATAGTTTATACCTTTTCATAGTTTGTACATTTCAAGATTATTAAATATATCATACAATAAAAATGTACTTTTGAAGAAAAATGTTGAATGTTCCTGACTACTAGCTGATTTGTTTCCATCACCTAGGTTTCAATCAAATCTACCCTAACATATCAAATAGTTATTCTATTCCTATTATATTTTCCTGAGATACATGATCATCTATGTGGTTAGTTCTTAGCAAACTACAGCAGTAAACAACTTGTGTTATTGCAATGGGGAGGCACATGTGTGTACTCCATAGCAAAGTACTGGCAATCCAAATGACTTGGTGCCATGTTCACATCCACCAAAACAGGACAGGGTCAGAGTATGACATAAAGGTGCTGAATAAATGTTTCTGATTACAATGATATTGGTAAGTATAAGCAGCTTGAGTTAGGGATTTCTACTTTCACACTTAAAAACAAGTATGTTCTGCGGTTAGGTTTTTACCAAACTCAGATGATTTAACACAATGTCTAATCTATTTGCTAAAAAGTAAGAGGGAACAAGGACAAAAGCTCAGAAACAGGAGAGGAATACAACAAGGAGCCAGTGTGACTACAGCAGAGTTGGAGATGAGATCAAAGAGATAGCTAAGAGGCCAGATCACTTTAGGACTTTGACTTTTTAGCATGATGGAGTAGCAGTTATAGAAAGCCAATTGGAAGGCCTTTTCTGTCTCTTTATAAGTATACTTTGCACTTTTACTGCAGGGAACAAAAAGTTCATTGCTATGGTTTCAGATTCCACATTGCAACTAACCTTTAAGAAACTACCACTTGAGGGGGTTGATGTCAAAGAAAAATACAGTATTCATAATATCTGAAAAAGACGTTAAATACCTTTTCCCTTTTCAAGTATTTGTATGCATGAGGCTGGATTTTCTCCATATATTTCAAATAACAGCATATCACATCTGATTGGATGTAGAAGCAGATGAGAACTGAGGCTTATTCTATTAAGTCAGACATTAAAGAGATTTGTAAACATGTAAAACAATTCAACTCTTTGCTAAATATTTTTGTTTTGTAAAATAGGTATTTCAATAAAAAATGTTATTATTAACATGTAATGGTTCATTATTTTTAAATAAATTAATAAATACTGAAAATTTTTCTTTTATTTATTTAAAAATTGATGGGTATAACCCATATAAACAGCACTGTTTGGGAATCTCAACAATTAAGAGTGCAAAGGGGTCCTAAGATAAAAAAATTGAGAAACTACTATCTGCCAATCTAAGATACCCTAGAATAGCATTCCCAATCACCAGTAATAATTTCTGAGGATTCCTTGCTGGGTTTACTACAGAAAATCTGTTTGCAAGTAGATAGCCACACAAACTGTCCCTATTCCTCTACTAAAACCCCAAACCATAAACCTGTCAGTCCAGTGGTTTTCAAAACTTTTGGATGGGGAAGAAAGCTCCTGAGATAAATTGTCACTGAACCACAATATATAAGGCAAATAAAGCACAGCCAACCTGGTTAAAGTGAGAGTGGTGTCTTCAGTCTCCAGTTCATCCTGGCTTTTCAGCTACCATAAAAAGCCCCCGAAAGCACTTCATGCAGTCACACTCAATGAAGACTTCATTGCGTGTAACTGCATGAAGTGCTTTCGGGGGCTTTTAAACCATTTTAAACCAGGTGCTCAAATTTGCTGTTCACAAAAGTTTTAGAAAGATTCTGCCATTGTTTCAAAATGATCATTTTCAACTTCACCCTCCAGTAGAAACCAGATGTGTGATGTTTGCATCTATACGGAAAACCACAAAATTGTTTAAATCTGCCAGATCTCTCAGACCCCTGAGAGTACTTGAGGACTGGTGGATGGGTGGAGTCGATCTGAAAAGGCTTCCTGGAGGAAGACACACTATGATTATTACGCTAGGAGAAAAATCTTAGCTCCCAGATGAGAGGCTCAGCTAGAAAAGGCATATTTCCTAGGTTATATACAGAGAACTAACACCCAGGCAGTATGTGGCCCTCAAGTACGAGAGTTCTTCAGGCTACATTCAAAAATTTGTGCTTGAAATAACTCCCCATTGCTGAATCTGGGGCAGAAGTACATTTCCTACTCTAATGAGTTCCTTACTCTGGGCAAAATTAAAATGATGAAAACACATCAAGCCTGAAGCCCTAACAGGAATACTTGCTTCTGAGATAAAATTCTAGCTCTACATACTGTTAAATTTACATAGGACAACCTGTGTGCAAAGAGGACAGACATGAATCATTAGAGTTTTAACAGTGAAACAGGAAAATTAGTTTATCAACATTATAGAATGATTGAAATAGGCTATTGGCTGTATAGGAGTCTAGACATGAGCTGACCATGGGCAACGACAAAAAAATTTTACAAGTCAGTCAGCAGTGCTTTCAGTCTATTTTTAGTGTTTAATAGCATTGTCTATGCATTTTACAGTTGATACCTGAGAAGCCAGATGTTTATGTGCAGGAATTGGGTATTTGGCTACCCAAACTCCTATGAAAGAAACAATGCTGATCATCTAATTGGAAAACAAACTTTGACTATTAAGGTGAAGGACTAAGGGAAAACACAGAAATAATCATAAGTTTTTTTTTTTTTTTTTTTGAGTCAGGGTCTCACTGTTGCCTGGGCTAGAGTGCCGTGGCATCAGCCTCGCTCACAGCAACCTCAAACTCCTGAGCTCAAGCAATCCTCCTGCCTCAGTCTTCCGAGTAGCTGGGACTACAGGCATGTGCCACCATGCCTGGCTAATTTTTTCTATATATTTTTAGTTGTCCAGCTAATTTTCTTTCTATTTTTAGTAGAGATGGGGTCTCATTCTTGTTCAGGCTGGTCTTGAACTCCTGACCTTAGAGCGATCCTCCCACCTCGGCTTCCCAGAGTGCTAAGATTATAGGCGTGAGCCACCATGCCCAGCCGTAAGTATTTTTATGATTATCAAAATGAAGGCTACCGTGTTTCCCCGAAAATAAGACAGGGTCTTATATTTATTTTTCCTCAAGAACACACCCTAGGGCTTATTTTCAGGGGATGTGTTATTTTCCCCTCAAAGCCTCAGCTTGCAGCACAGGATGGCCAGGACCTGATGGGGGAGCTGACCTTGTTGATGGGGCTGCCCGCAACCTTCCAGTCACCTCTGGGATAGTAGCTGTCACGATGGGGCAGATGAGAAGGGCTGCTCATCTTCTTTACCGCTCCGTGACGAAATGCATGGGTTGTGCAGATGTGCTGCGTAGCCACGCCCATCACTAGGTCTTATTTTCAGGGTAGGGCTTATATCGCACAAATGCTTAGAAATCCTGCTAGGGCTTATTTTATAGGTAGGGCTTATTTTCGGAGAAACAAGGTATCTTTCTCCTTAAGCAGACCTGGCCAGGGAGATATATTTTTTTTAAAAGGGAGGGTGGGTAGCCTTATATTTTTTCTATTATATATCTCTTCCTTGTCATTCCCTCTGAATTTTCTAATAGGTGCAAGCTATCTGCAAGAAACAATCTGCTCATTCTACTCAGTGTTACATGAAGTTATTGATGGAAATCTGCCCCACATCTCACTAGCCAATTTCTTAAACTATCTTCTTCCTCTTATGCTCTCTTTAAGAGCAGAATAAAAGATACACCTATAAGGCATACATTTTAAAAATTATTTAGGATGCTAAATTCATGTATTATTTTTGTGTAAAGTAATCAAATAGCATTTAGCACAGAATTGAGTAAAGCATTTATAAAATCTTAAGCATATTTATTATCTAATAAGTTACCAAAGGAGGGCTGCGGAGAGAATAAAAAAAAATTAAGAAAAAAAAAAATAAGTTACTAAGGAGATCTGTACCTGAAAGTCACTAAAAATATTTTAGCTGAAATAAATTTTTATTTTTATTTTTTTAATTTTCTTCAAATAATAAAGAATTGTCAGAAATAAATTCATTACAAACTATCTATGCCTACCAATAATTAGCTATGGATTAAGCTATATGGGAGGTAGAAGGGAAGAAAGAATTGGATGATCTGTAAAATCCCTTTAAGCTCTAACATTCTTTGATTATTAGATATTTTGTTAAACTCAAGGAAAGTCACAGGGATCTAACAGCAGACAAACCTATGAAGAAAAGCAGGCTTTATATATGGCAAGAGGTTTGAAAGAAACCAATTTAGCCACTGACTACAGTTAAATATTTATGGATACAAATATATGCAAATTAATATATACAAATATGGGCTATAAGAAAAAAATTGCCATTTTCATCAGGGAGAAATTCCTACTTATCACCATTTCTCTAATTCATTATGACAGTTTATAGGGACCATTAAGGCAGTGGTCTATGAATTAACAGCATCATCACCTGTTAAAAATACAAATTACTGGGCCCTACCCAAGATCTTCTGATGCAGAAACTCTGGGAATATGGCCTAGCAAAGTATGTTTTTAAAAGCTCTCCAGGTGACTCTAATGCTTGAAAAACTTTAGTGACCGCTGATCTAAGGGTGCAGTCCCCAGCCTGTAGGCCAAGGACTGGTACTGATCCATGGCCTATTAGGAACGGGTGGCACAGCAGGAGGTGAGCAGTGGGCCAGCCAAGCTTCATCTGTATTCATGGCCACTCCCCATCACTCTCATCACTGCCTAAGCTCTACCTCCTGTCAGTTTAGTGGTGGCATTAGATACTCATAGGAACATGAACCCTACTGTAAACTGTGTATGTGAGGGATCTAGGTTGCACCCGCCTTATGAGAATCTCATGCCTGATGAGCTGAGGTGGAGCTGAAGCGGTGATGTTAGCACCAGGGAGTGGCTGCAAATAGATTATCATTAGCAGAGAGGTTTGACTGCACAGAGACCATAATAAGTCAATTGCTTGCAGACTCATATCAAAACCCTATCAGTGAGTGGCAAGTGACAATTAAGCTGCATCTGGTGGTAGTCTTTAAGTCAGAATCTGACACTTATTTTAGTTCTCACATGGCCCACCTATTGTTTTATTTACCACTTCCGTCCACACCTCTTTCCCACACTGCTCACTTGCCTCAGTCAGTCTTGGTAAGCCCACAAGCTAACCCTAGCAAAAATGAGTAAAAAACAAACGTCACTGGAGAGCTTCCTTGAAAGGGGGGAAAGACCCAATGATAAGAAAGCAGAAGACTCTAAGCCAACAATGTGAAAGCTGCATTAAAAAATACATATATACCAAGAATCCTACTTAAAGTATGGGTTCATTATGTGTATGTATACATCAAAACATCATGTTGTATACCTTAAATATACAACCCAAAAAAGGGTGGGTTGTTTGATAAGTTATATTTCAATAAAGCTCCTACCAAAATAAAAAAGAAAGAATAGAGCAAGGAGATATGAATAAATATATATATATATATTAGCTACAAAAGTGGTTTCTTTAGTATGCCTAAATCAACTGCTGAACAATTAGACAATATAGAAAATAAACTTTATATATAGCATTATATGCATCCTGACAGCAAGCATTCTGGGCACCCATGCTAACTTAGCCTGGTTTGAATTATGTTTATTTAGAAATGAACAAAATTTGTTCTGAATGTTGAAACTTCTGACAAGGCGACATTTATATTACAAATATGAAGAGATTTTAAAAACATATTAATACTTTCAAAAACCAGAAAATAAACTGGCAGTATGTCTCTTCATAAAATGCTCAACACATTTCAGAATAATTTATTGCTTTTAATTAATTACCAGCAGCACACAGGAAGCAAGGGTTTTCAAATTATGAGCACAGAGCAGAGGGCTTCCCAGAGGTACTCCAGGTACCACCAGGTAACGATGAGGAGGCACCTTGATTCTACTCACTGCCTGTACAAAATAAATAAGAATCATTTTTGTGATCTGCTTATATATTGGGTTTTCTTTTAATTTTTTTTGTTAGTATTATTAAAAAGTACTATTTGTGGGCCGGACGCGGTGGCTCACGCCTGTAATCCTAGCTCTCTGGGAGGCCGAGGTGGGCGGATCGTTTGAGCTCAGGAGTTCGAGACCAGCCTGAACAAGAGCGAGACCCCATCTCTACTATAAACAGAAAGAAATTAATTGGCCAACTATTATATATAGAAAAAAATTAGCCGGGCACGGTGGCGCATGCCTGTAGTCCCAGTTGCTTCGGAGGCTGAGGCAGCAGGATTGCTTGAGCCCAGGAGTTTGAGGTTGCTGTGAGCTAGGCTGACGCCATGGCACTCACTCTAGCCTGGGCAACAAAGTGAGACTCTGTCTCAAAAAATAAAAAAAAAAAAAAGTACTATTTGTGCTTAAAAAGAGCATGGGGGGTCTCACTGTTGAGAGGAAAGAACAAGGATTTAAAGTCCAAATAATTAGGCTATATAGATTCTGGGGAGCAGACACTGGAGGAATGCAGGAAGGGAAAGAAGAGATTTTTCACTTGTAATTTATATGCGTCTATACATTTAAATATTAAATAATTACTATTTAAAAGGAAACAAGTTCCCCCAAAGTAAGTCACAAGGAAAGTCTCAATCTTTTAAGTTCCCTTTTTTTCTTGAGAAAGCTACAAAACTGGCTGGGCGCAGGGGCTCATGCCTATAATCCTAGTACTTTGGGAGGCTGAGGCAGGAGGATCAGTTGAGGTCAGGACTTGAGACCAGCCTGAGCACATAGCAAGACCCCAGCTCTACCAACCCCCACAAAAAAGCAAGCTATTATACAAAACCATTATGAACAAGTCCATAGTTTCCAGCATATTGACTATTCAATGTTGGCCATCTGAAATTTATATTTATTAAGATATGGAAGTAAACTTGCATTTTTACTATAACAAAAGTACTAAAACTAAAAAAGCTCAGTACTATGAAATGCTAAAAAGTACTACATACTGAAATACAAAGAAGCCACAGATGGAATGTTTTGGCTCATGTATGATTTTTTTGTTCCACAATGGTGACTGCCTGAAAAAACTAGGAATTACTTAATGGTAGTACAGTAAAATAAATTATATAAAAATAGTTGGCTACTTTAAAAATCATTCTAAAAGCTAGAATTTTTTCCATATACTAAAACTATTAATAAAGTACCAATAACAATATTAGGATCATTTTGCCAGCTTCAAAGTTGTTTAAATACTGTAAGAAAGCTCTCATTAGCAGACAAACTGCCCCCCACACACAAAAAGCAAATGTCAACTAGAATTAACTAATTATTATATAGATCTAAAAATACTTCCAGTTACAGGTGACCACTGAACAACACGAGTTTGAACTGTGTGGATCCACTTATACATGGATTTTCTTCCACCTGTGCCACATCAAGATCAACCCCTCCTCTTTCTTTTCCTCCTCTGCCTATTCAACATAAAGATGATGAGGATAAAGACCTTTACAACAATCCATTTCCACTTAATGAATGAAGTTTATTTTCTCTTCCTTATAATTTTCTTTTTTTTTTGAGACAGAGTCTCACTCTTTGCCTGGGGTAGAGTGCCATGGCATCAGCCTAGCTCACAACAACCTCAAACTCCTGGGCTCAAGCAATCCTTCTGCCTCAGCCTCCCAAGTAGCTGGGACTACAGGCATGCGCCACCATGCCCGGCTTATTTTTTCTATATATTTTTAGTAGGCTAATTAATTTCTTTCTATTTATAGTAGAGACGGGGTCTCACTCTTGCTCAGGCTGGTTTTGAACTCCTGACCTTGAGCAATCCTCCTGCCTCGGCCTCCCACAGTGCTAGGATTATAAGAGTGAGCCACCACGCCCTTATAATTTTCTTAATAAAATTTTTCCCTAGCTTCCTTTATTGTAAGAATGTAGTATATAATACATACAACATACAAAATATGCGTTAATCAACTGTTTACGTTATTGGTAAGGCTTCCAGTCATCAGCAGGCTATTAGCAGTTAAGTTTGGTGGGGGGAGGCAAAAGTTATACGTGGATTTTTGACTGTGCAGAGGGTCGGTGTTCCTAACCCCCATGTTGTTGAAGGGTCACTACCTCAAGTAAAATGTTAATATTGCACAGATCACCTATAATAGAGTCAAAAGGAGAATCCACTGCATTCAAGTACTGCTATTTTCACAAAACAAATACTACAGACTGAGATGTTGGACTATAAATTTCAAATATAGTCAGTGGGAAGAAAATTGACCTTTGCTTATAGAATTTTAAAGTTTGAAGTGCCCTGGCTTAGAATGGGGGGAGGATATAAATATGATATTTTTCCTTCACTGGAGACTTTCTTTCGAAGAATTTGTTTGCATAGCTGCTATGAAGAATTAAGTATAACTATCATTGCCATTTAAAAGGTAGTAGTTTTGCTATGAAATAACTTTACTAAAACTTTCTAAGTTATTTCTACTTCCAAACACAATACAACACAATAAAACATCAACTGGGCAAAAAATTTTTTTCACGGAAATTCATATGCAAATGCATGATACCATTTCTAAATGACTCACTTGAATGCAGCCAGAGAAAAACAATAGCTTATCTACAGAGTAAAAACAGTTAAAATAACAGCAGATTTCTCATTAAAAAACCCCACAAAAGTCAGAAGAAAGTGGCACAATATTTTGTAGTGCTAAAAGAAAAGAACTGTCAATTCACAATTCTATACCCAACAAAAAAATTCCTTCTAGAATGAAGAAGAAATCAAGATACTCTCTCAACTGAAACACAACTAAGAAAATGTTTTACCAGCAGACCTACCCTAAAAGAATTGTTCAGAAACAGAAGGGAAACGATAAAAGAAACTTCAGAACATCAGGAAGGGAGGAAGACTGGTGAAAAAAATACGGGTAAAAATAATAGGCTTTCCTTTTCTTCTTGACCCTTCTAAATTATATTAATATTTGATGGTCCAGGCAGGGTGGCTTATTCCTGTGATCCCAGCACTTAGGGAGGCTGAGGCTGGAGGATCACTTGAGGTCAGGAGTTTGAGACCAGCCTGGGAAACACAGTGAGACTTTGTCTCTACAAAAAAATATATATTTTTTAATTAGCCAGGCATAGTGCTATGCATTTGTAGTCCTAGCTGCTCGGGAGTCTGAGGTAGGAGGATTGCTTAAGCCCAGGAGTTTGAGGGCTGCAGATTGTACCACTGCACTCTAGCCTGGGCAACAGAGTGAGACCCTGTCTCTAATAACTACCTACCTAAATAAATAAGTAAATGAATAAATAAATAGAATTTGATAGCTGAAGCAAAATTGCAACACCATCTCATGTGGTTCTAAATGTATACAGGGGAAACATTAATATGATCATATAATAAACAAAAGCAAAAGGGAGGGAGGTAAGGTTTCTCTATACGTTATTCAAACTGATAAAATGATGTCACCAATAGACTAACAAGTTACGTGTACATGATGTAATACTTAGAGCAACAACTAGAAAAGCGATACAAAGAGATACTAAAAAGCACTATAAAAATCAAAATGTAATTCTAAAAATATTTCAAGTAACCCACAGTAAGGCAAGAAAAAGAAAATAGAAAGGAATAGCAGAATGAACAGAAAATAATAAATAAAATGGGAGGCCTAAGCCATAATATATCAATAATTACACTGCATATAAGCAGTCTAAACACAACAATTAAAAACGTAATAGAGTAGACTTAAAAAAAAAAAATGACCAAACTGTGCTATATAGAAGACAGTCACTTCAAATATAATAAGTAGGTTGAAAGCAAAAGGCTAGAAAAAGATATATCATGTAAGCATTAAACAAAGAAAAGCAGGAGTGGCTATATTCATATCAGATAAAGTAAAACTTCAGAGCAAGGAAATTTATTGGAAGCAGAAAGAAACATTACATAATGATAAAAAGGTCAAAGCTCCAAGAAGACATAGCAATCCCAACATGTGCGCACCAAACAATACAGCTGAAAAGTGTGTGAAGAACTGATAGAACTGTAAGGAGAATAGACAGACAAATCCAGTTATAGTTGTACACTTCAACCCCTCTCTCAACAATTAATGACTAAACAGAAAAAATCACGAAGAATTTACAAGAACTCAAAATACCATCAACCAGCAAGAACTAATCAACATTTCACTAACTAGCCAACAACAGAATAAGGGTTCTTTTCAAGTGCCTATGGAACATAAAACAAGATAGACCATATCTCAGGCCACAAAACAAACCTTAACAAATTTAAATTAATTGAAATGTTTTCTAATCATAATGGAATCAAACTAAAAATCAATACAAAAAGATAACAGGAGAATCTCCAAAGACTGACAAAGAAAGAAAAAAAGAGAGAAGATACAAATCACCAATATCAAGAATGAATAAGGAATGAAATAGGAACATCACTACAGACATTGCAACTACAAAAGGATAAGGGAATACTATGAACAACTTTACACAGAAATAAATTTAACAGCTTAAAAAGAAATGGACCAATTTCTGAAAGATAGAAAAGAAAGCAAAAGCTACTACAACTCACCCAATATGAATTAAATACTTGGAATAGTCCTCTATTAAATAAAATTAGTAATTCTAAAAACATCTAAGAACTATCCCAGGCCAGATGATTTCACTAGAAAAATTCTATCAAACTTTTAAAGAATTAACACTAATTCTCTACAATCTCTTATACAAAATAGAACAGAAGGGAATGCTTTCAAATTCATTACACAAAGTTATTAAATAGTATTACGCTGATACCAAAACCAGATAAATACTACACAACAAAAAAGAAACCACACACCAATATCCTTCATTATCACAGATATAAAAATTCTTAAAAATATATTATCAAATGGAATTCAGTAATATAGAAATTATTTACCATGATGAAACACAGTTTATTCCAGGGATGAGAGTCAATATTCTAAAACCAATCACTGTAATATATTAAAAGGCAGGAAAAAAAAAAAAATCACATGATGACATCAATCAATGCAAAACCACTTGACAAAATTTCATGACTTAAAAGAAAAATAAAACCCTCAGAAAAATAGTAACCTGAAAGAAACTTCCTCAACTTGACAAAGGGTATCAATAAACATCTATAGTTAACATATACTTAACATGAAAGACTGAATGCTTTCCCTCCAAAGTTCAGGAAAAGGACAAGAATGTCCTGTCACCATGTTTATTCGACATAGTGCTAGAAGTTCCTGCCAGTGGAATAAGTCAAGAAAAGAAAATAAAAGCAGAGATTTGAAAGGAAGAAGTAAAACTGTTCCTATTTACAGATAACATGATAGTCTAGGTAGAAAATCGCAAAGAATCTACCAAAATAAACACAAAAAAAACATGTCTTAGAACGAGTTCAGCAAGATCACAGTATACACATGTGACACTGAAAATAAAAATACCAAAAAAAGAAAGAAAACAAACAAACAAAAAAAACCCACACATAAAATACTTAGGTGCAAATCTAACAACACATGTAGTGGACTTGTATACTGAAAACTAGACGATGCTAATGAAAGAACTCAAAGAAGATCTTAAAAAAAAAAAAAAAAATGAAGACACATGCCATGTTCACTGATTGGAAGACTCAACATAGATGTCAATTCTCCCCAAATTACTATTCATGAGTTATATTAATTTGGTAGGAGGTTTGTGTGCTTTTTTTTTTTTTTTTTTTTTTAGAGACGGAGCCTTGCTCTGTTACCTTGGAAGAATGCAGTGGCATCATCATAGCGCACTGTAACCTCAAACTCCTGGGCTCAAGGGATGCTCCTGCCTCAGCCTCCTAAGATCTGAAACTACAGGCATTGCCACCACACCTGGTTAATTTTTTTCTATTTTTGGTAAAGATTGGTTGTTGCTCTTGCTCAAGCTGGTCTGGAACTCCTGACCTTACATGTTCCTCCCATCTCGGCCTCCCAGAGCACTAGGATTACAGGTCTGAGCCACTGTGCCCAGACAATTTGGTAGGAGTTATGTTAAAACTCCTATCAATAATACAACAACATTTTTTGTAGGTATTAATATTAATAAGACTATTCTAAAATGCATATAAAAAGACAAAGGAAATAAAGTAGCTAAAATAATGTTAAAAGAAAGAATAAAGTGGGAGAAATCATTCTACCTGATTTTAAGACTTATTCTATATCTACAGAAATAAAAACTCTGTAGTAGTGGCAGAGGATAGATACATAGATGGAAGGAACAGAACAGAGAACCCAAAAATAGACCACCTAAAATATGCCCAATTAATTGTTGACAAAAGTACGAAAGCAATGCAATGGAGGAGGAATTGCCTTTTCAGCAAATGGTGCTAGAGCAATTGGACATCCATAGGCAAAAATAAAATTAAATTAAATGAACCTCAACCTAAGTCTCTCGCTTTATAGAAAAATTAACTCAACATGTATCATAGACTTAAATGGTAAAATTATAAATCTAGGAAAAAAATACAGGAAAAAAGTTTGGGGATTCATGAATAGGCAAAGAATTCTTAGACTGGACATAAAGGATCTATAAAAAGAAAAGACTGATAAATTGGACTTCATCAAAATTAAAAACTTTTACTCTGAGAAAGACCCCATGAAGAGGACAAAAAGACAAGCTACAGAGTGGGAGAAAATATCTCCTAACCACATACCCAACAAAAGACCAGTATCTAGAATACACAAAGAACTCTCAAAAGTAAACAGTCAAAAAAGCAAACAATCCAATTAGAAAATGGACAAGAGACATGAAGAAACATTTCTTATATGTGTGATATAACATATATCTAAGATTTCATTATAACAGGTTTACATTAGAAAAAGATAGAAAATTAACTCAATATTTCTCATTAAGAGACTAATTAAATATATTATGTACAATCAAACAACAATACCATGAAGCCATAGAAAAGAATGAAGGTGGTTGTAACTGTTATGCTCTCCAAGATATATTGGAAAGCAAGGGGGAACAAAGTACAAAAGAGGATGTACAAAAGGAAAAAAAAAAAACAGGAAACAATATACACACACATATATACTTATTTACCATAGAAAAATCTCTGGGAAAAAAACACAAGAAACTTGTAAATTGGTTGCTCCTGGGTGGAATGCAAGAGTGGAGGAGAGGGGTAGGAAAAAGGATTTACATCATATAATCTTGTGTATCTTTTTGGGTTTGAATTTTGTGAATATATTACATAAATAAAAACAAAATAATTTTTAAAGTGTTAAAGTTTTTAATTTAAAAATAGTACTTTTTATATTTGTCACTATTCAATACGGAAAAATATATTTGCTGAACCAAAAAAATTAAATATGAAGAACATTTGGAAAAAATACCAAAATCAGACTGAAATGAGTTTGAAAATATAACTCTATTTTCTAAAATTTGCTAATATTAAAAGTTAATGAGTTTAAATAGCAAAAGTTGAGTTTAAAAGTTGATGAGTGTAATAGTATAAAGCAGCAATACAATTAAAAACACTTTAGTATACAATATGAAATAAATGTTATGTAAATTTAATAATTAAACTGTTAAAATGCTTATTTTAAGCTAGAAAAGACTTTCTGATGAAAGATATTCTTTAAAAATAATTTCAAACTTATAAACTGATTGCTACTCCAAGAGATTATTTGTCTGACACTCAGAACACATTTTCCCATAGAAGTAATGTTATAAATGGAGAATACATCCTTAGGACCTCAGAAAAGTCTATTTAAGAAATGATATAATATAATCACAGTTTTAAGGTAGCAACCTAAATTCTAGGAATTGAGAGCAGGAAATTCTGTGGACAAACAACAACAACAACAAACAACCAACAGTAAGAACATTTCATTTTGTTCTCCTTACCAATATGTAATGCGACTTCAGTCAAAATTTCCAACTATGTAAATTTCATCTTTGATATGTTTCAACCTTTCTCTTTAAGTCCTTCTTGTCATAGTGCCCTAAATGCCCCACCACAATCCCCCCTCAACAAAGCCTTGTCCCTTCCAAAATACATTGCATGTGCTTAAGTTATCTATTGTCCTTCCTGACAACCACTAAGACTCAATCTCTCACAAACAGGTATGATTTCTGTTTATAGACATTAAGAGAAAGGCACCCTGAATAAACTAATGTATATAATATGAAGCTTAAACCTTCTTAAAGGTAAGTGTGATTTTATGAGAGCATATTTGTTAATTTATTTTTAATTAACAGGTTTTTAAATTTTTTTTTGAAACAAAATTTTACTCTATTGCCCAGGGTAGAGTACAGTGGCGTCAGCCTAGCTCACAGCAACCTCAAACTCCTGGGCTGAAGCAATCCTCCTGCCTTAGCCTCCCAAGTAGCTGAGACTACAGGCACCTGCCATCATGCCTAGCTAATTTTTCTACAGGGTCTTGCTGTTTTTCTCAGGCTAGAACTCCTGGCCTCAAGCAATCCTCTTGCCTCAGCCTCCCAGGTAGTTGGGATTACAGGCACAAGTCATTGCAATGGCATAATTTAAATGGATGAATAATTGTAATACGAATGTTCCAGGAGTGCCCCACCACAAAGCTAATCTATAAAGAATGAGAGAGGTGTTTGTTGTTGTTTTGTGTTTTGATTTTTAGCTCCTGGTGCTCAAGGAAATCTCTGTCGAAACTCTAGCAGAATACTAGCTAAGGAACAGAGGACTTCAGTGACTGCACGCAACAAAAAATAGTCTTTGAAAACAACAGCTTGGGACAGTCACTAAACAAACAGAGTACTAAATTTTTCAGCAATTAAAACAAAACAAAACAACAAACACTGTGGAAAAAGAAAAATCTGATTTTAAGAGTTACCACATAATATTCAAATATCCAGTTTTCAAAAAAAAAAAAAACCACATGGCATACAAAGAAGCAGGAATGTTCCCATTTAAAGGAACAAAATTAAGAAAGACAGAAGAAAGAATGAAGAAGAGTGAACAGACTCTAAGGGACCTGTGGAACAACAGAGTGGACCAAAACATGAAACATTAAAGAGAACCCTTCAGGTTGAAATGAAAGGACACTAAACATTGACAGAAACGTTCCTGAGGAAGTCCAGACATCAGATCAACTAGACAAAGACTTTAAAACAACTGCCTTGAATATACTCAAAACATCTAAGACATAAAAACAAAACAAGAAAACATGGAAAAACAAAAGAAATCAGGAAAATGAATGAAATGAGGCTATCAATAAAGAGATAGGAATTATAAGAAGAAATCAAATAAAAGTTCTGAAACTAAACAGTACAATAACTGAAATGAAAAAAAAAATCACTAGAAGGATTTAACAGCAGATTTAAGCAAGCAAAAGGAAGAACCGCTGGACTTGAAGATGGGACAATTAAAATGGTTGTGTCTGAGGAGCAGACAGAAGAAAGAATGAAGAAGAGTGAACAGACTCTAAGGGACCTGTGGAACAACAGAGTGGACCAAAACATGAAACATTAAAGAGAATCCTTCAGGTTGAAATGAAAGGACACTAAACCGTAACTGAAAGGTCTCCAATAAACATAAATACATTGGCAAATATAAAAGCTAGTATTATTGTATATTTGGTCTATAACTCCACTTTTTATTTCCTATAGGATTTAAAAGGAAAATTCATAAAAATAATTATTTTTTCTGACCATGATGACGTGAAGTTAGAAATCAGTAACAGGCCAGGCATGGTAGTTCATGCTTGTAACCCTAGCACTTTGGGAGGCCAATGTAGGAGGATCACTTCGGGCCAGGAGTATGAGATCAGCCTGGGCAACATAAGTGAGTCTGTGCTTCTACAAAAAAAAAAAAAAAAAAAAAATTAAAAATTAGCCTGGTGTGGTGGTACAAATCTATGGTCCCAGCTACTCAAGAGGCTGAGGCAGGAGAATCTCTTGAACCCAGGAGTTTGAGGCAGCAGTGAGCTATGATTGTGTCACTGCACTCCAGTCTGGGCACAGAGCAAGACCTTGTCTCCTAAAAAAAAAAAAAAAAAAGGAAAACCGGAAAATTCAAAACATATAGAAATTAAACAATGCATTCTTAAATATTGAATAGATCAAAGAAGAAATCTCATGAAAAATTAGAGAATACTTGGAGAAGTAGTTCTCAATACTTAGAGGAAAATGCAACATACTAAAACTTATGGGATGCAGCAAAGGTTAGTGCTCAGATGGAAATCTATACCTATAAATGTTTGCATTAAAAAGCAGAAAGACCTCAAATCAATAGCAAACTTTACACCTTGAGGTTCTACAAAAAGATGAGTAAACTAAATCCAAAGCTAGCAGAAGGATGGGAATGATAAAATATTAGAGCAGAGATAAATAAAATGAAAAATAGAATCAATGAAACCAAAAGTTGGTTCTTTAAAAAAAAAAATCAACAAAATTGAAAAAACTTTAGCCTAAGAAAAAAAGAGAGAATATTTAACTAAAATCAGAAATGAAAGTAGAGACAATGCTACCGACCTTATAGATATAAAACAAATTATAAGCAAATAATATAAACAACCATACACCAACAAACTAGATAATACAGAATATGGGGACAGATTCCTATGAACATACAAATTACCTAAACAGACTCCGAAGAAATAAAAATTCTCAACAAACCCACAACAAGTAATGAGATTGAGTTAGTAATCAAAAAACTCCCAACAAAGAAAAGTCCAGGACCAGATGGCTTCACTGGTGAATTCTACCAAACATTTAAAATATTAACTGCAATCCTCTTGAACTCTTTCAACAAACCTAAACTCATTCTATGAAGCCCGCATTACCTTGATACCAAAGCTAGATAAAGGCATCAGAAGAAAATGAAATTATAGACTAACATCCTTTATGAATATACCTAGAAAAATTCTCAACAAAATACTAGCAAACTGAATGCAACAGCACATTAAAAAGATTATACACCTTGACCAAGTGGGATTTATTCCAGAATTGCAAAGGTGGTTCAATGTGCGTGTGTGTGCATGCACATGCAGTAATCAGTGATATATAATGTTAACAGAATTAAGGTGGGGAAAAAACACATACTCTCTCAATTAACTCAAAAAAGCATTTGACAAAATCCAACATCCTTTCATGATAAAAACCTCAGAAAGCTAGGAATAGAAGGGAATTTCCTCAACGTGATAAAAAGCATCTATGAAAAACCTACATCTAACATCATACTCAATGGGGAAAGTCTGAAAACTTTCCCTCTAAGATCAGGAACAAAGATATCAACTTTCACCACTTCTCTTCAAACACTGTAATAGAAGTTCTAGCCAGATCAATCAGACAAGAAAAAGAAAAGGCATCCAAACTGAAAGGGAAGAAATAAAACTATTTCTGTTTGCCAATAACATAATCCTATATATATTAATAGAAAAATCTCAAAGAATCCACAAGAAAGTTACTAGAGTTAATATTAAATTAATTCAGCAAAATTGCAGGTTATAAAATCAACACACAAAAAGTAGTTGTGTTGCTATACACCTGCAATGAATAATCTGAAAAGGAAATTAGGAACACAATCTTTTGGCATCTAAAATAATAAAATACCTAGAGATAGATTTAACCATGGAGGTGAGTTTTACCCTGAAAACTATAAAACACTGCTGAAGAAAATTAAAGATGAGCCAGATAAATGAAAAGCCATCCTGTGTTCATAGGTAGGAAGACTTAATATTGTCAACATTGCGATACTACTCAAAGTAATCTATAGAATCAATGCAATCCTTATAAAATTTCCAAAATCCTTTTTTTTTTTTTTTTAAAGAGAGTCTCACTCTATCACTCAGGCTAGAGTGAAGTGGTGCAATCATACCTCATTGTAACCTCAAATTGCTGAGCTCCTGTGATCCTCCTGCCTCAGTCTCCTGAGTAGCTGAAACTATAGGCATGTGCTACCATGCCCAGCTAATTTTTTAAAAAATTTTTTGTGTAGATACTGGGTCTCACTATGTCACCCAGGCTGATCTCCAACTCCTATCCAGGCCTCAAGTGATCCTCCTGCCTTGGCCTCCCAAAGTGCTGAGATTACAAGCATGAGCCACTGCATCCCACTACAAAATCCTTTTTGCAGAAATGGAAATGCTGATTCTCAAATTCATATGGAATTGCAAGGGGTCCTGATGAGTCAAAACAATCAAGAAAAAAATTGGAAGACTCATCCTTTCTGATGTCAAAACTTACTACAATGCTACAGTAGTCGAAATAGCATGGTACTGGCATAAGGATAGACCTATAGACCAACAGAAATAGAATTGAGAGTCCAGAAATAAACCCATACATCTATAGCCAACTGATTTTTGACAAGGGTGCCAAGTCCACTCAATGTGGAAAGAATAGTCTCTTTGACAAATTATGTAAGGACAAACGGATTTCCATATGCAAAAGAATGCATTTGGAACCTCAACTCACACCAAACACAAAAACTAACTCAAAATGCATCAATGACCAAATATAAGAGCTTAAAACCATAAACCTCTTAGAAGAAAACATAGAGGTACATTTTCATCACCTTAAATTTGGCAATGGATTCTTAGATATGACATCAAAATCACTAATAATCAAAGAAAAAATAAATTGCACTTCATCAAAATTAAAAACTATTGTTCATCAAGAGTTTTTATCAATAAACTAAAAAAGACAACATTTTGGTTGAATGTGAATGAGAAAAAATATTTGCAAATCATCTATCTGATAAGGGTATCATATCAACATATAATAAGGATCTCCTAAAATTCAACATCAAAAATAAAAACAACCAAATTTAAAAAATGGGCAACGAATGAACTTGAATAGATTATTTCTTTAAAGATGATATACAAACGGCCAATAAGCACATGAAGATGCTCAAGATCATTACTCATCAGGAAAATACAAACCAAAAGCACAATAAGATACCATTTCACCCCACCGAGGATGGAATTTAAAAAAAGAAAAAGAAAATAACAAGTGTAGGCAAGAAGGTGAAGAAACTTATCTATGTTCACTGCTGGTAGCAATGCAAAATGCTGCAGCATCTATGGAAAACAGCATGGCAGTTGCTCAAAAAGCTATCCAAACCAACTACCAAATGACCCAGTAATTCAATTCCAAGGTACAGACCCAAAAGAATTGCAAATTGGGACTCAAATGACATTTGTATGCCAATGTTTACTGTAGCATTATTCACGGTAGTCAAAAGGTAGAAAGCATCCAAGTGAACATTAACAGGTGAATGGATAAACAAAATATGGCATATACATATTAATAAAATAGAATATTCAGCCTTAAAAAATGAAATTCTGGTTATAGCATCCATGCTATAACATGGATGAACCTTGAAAACATGCTAAGTGAAAGCAAGCAGACACAAAAATACAAATATTTTATGATTCTATTTATATCAAGTATCTAGAATGGGCAAACTGATAGAGACTGAAAGTAGATTAGAGGTTACCAGGGGCTCAGAGAGAGGAAAGTAGGAAGTTATTGCTTAATGTGTACAGAGTTTCTGTTTGGTATAATTAAAAAGTTTTGAAAGTTTGAAAAATAGATAGTAGTAACTGTGAATTAGTATTACATTGTGAATGTAATTAATGGCACTGAATTGTACACTTAAAAATGGTTAAAATGGCAAATTTAATGTTTTGTATTTTTACCACAATAAAAAATTCAAAGAAAAGTTATTAAATATATGTATAGAAATCAGAATCCTATCAAAATCCTTAAAAAAATAGCTGTGACTATAATTATCAGTAAGTGTATTCCATTACAAATCACTAAGCCATACATAACAAAATAATTATTTGGGGAATTATAAAAGAATAACTAAAATTAAGTTAGTTTATTATAAAAAGTCTACACTTATTAAAAACAACTTGTTTCTTTATTCTTAGGACTTATTTTTTTAATTTACTTTAAAATATAAATAAAAATAATATAAATAATAAAACTATATACTTTTTATACACTAGGATTGATCCCATTTGCTGTTGGGCTGCTTTAATACATACAGGCAGATTATAAATTTTTTTTAATCAACACATATTAAGTTTTATAAAAGCAACAATTTTTAAATTTTATATCCATAATGCTTGCTATACAATAAGTGCTCAACTAATTTGGTGAATAAAATCAAATTAGTAAAAATCAACATGAAATTAGCATTAAAGAGATTCCTCAAATCATCTTCTTGTAACAGTTTAAAAATACCTGTTTTAAAAATAACATCTGAGTAATTCAGGATCCATAAAACCAAAACTTTAAATTACTTCTTTTCTCCCATGTATATCCCCACCACCAACTCCAATGGGAAGTTACCAGAATTTGACTTTATGAGGAATTTCATTTAGTGATTTTTGTTTGTCTGCCTATGAGGTAGCCCAGACTAGAAAGGAAAACCAACAAAGAGTCATCTTTGTTGGCTGTATGGTTGGACAACTCAGGGTACTGACTTGCTGGTTTGCCTGAAATACTCCTGGTTCACTAGTTTCTATAGCAATAATTTTGGGTACCATTTAAATTGTTTTCTTTTGTGTCACTGTTCTGTTTGTGGGTTTGTACATTAAAGATTTATTTATATACACATGAATATACAATACAAAATTTATTTGATTAGCTACTAAAGCAAATTGTACACCATTAATTTCAATGAAAACTAAGTTTCTCACTTATAAGAATTTCCCTTAAGACATCTTTTTTTTTTTAAGTATAAGAAGTTTTATTTTTGTTTTGGAAGAAATTACCTACTTTAAGTGGGGAAAAACTGTAATTTATCCCAAATCAGGCAATTCATAGCCACAGAGATGACCCTGGCTTGGCCATGAGAATAAGCCTTCTCAGATCTCTGACTACAGGGGAGCATAATTGACTGAGGGCCCTGGCAGCTGCACACTGAAATCCATCATTGTGTTTGTGCTGAGGCCACGCTTCTCACTGGCTCCTCCCAATCACTGACTGAGCATGGCAAGCACGCTACGGCAGGCCTATTCCTGAGAGATATGGAATTCTTACGATAGGCAACTTTTACTCAAAGACCTCCTGAGGCCTTGGCAAACTTTCTTTAGTATTGCACTGCAGTCTAAGACACTTTCACCCAAAGTTCCTTCCTTCCTTCCTTACCTCTCTTCTTCATTTGGAGTCAGACTTGCATCACAGTCTGACAACTCTCCCTGTCTCCTTCCCCCTTTTCCGTCATGAGCATTTCCCCTAATAAGCTCCATACATGCCTAATCCTATTTTGGCATCTGCTTCTAAGAGTACCTGGAGTAACATAATGACAAAGAGTTCCTTTGAAGCATCACACATTTATTTAAATTAGTCATTTTAAATGAACTATTTCTAAAATATAGTATTTGCTTCCCTATTTGCTAAAATAGAACACACTGTATGTGACAATTTCAATGCCTTTTGACTGGGGAAGATCTCAACTAAGACCTACCTAACATGTTAGTAGTGTATTCCTGAGGAGAAACACTCAGAACCACATGCAATTCAACAAATATATTCTGAGTACTTGTTATACAGGAGAAATATGCTAGGCATTACCGGGACTAAAAGCTAAGTAGGACCCTATTAGTAGGACACTATTCCTCCTCAATCTAGAAGAGGAGAGAAACCACAGAGAGGCAAACAAAACTTTAAAAGGTACATTGCTATTAAGGGCTAAAATTGAGGTATAGGGTACTAAGTATATGAAGAGATGTATTCTATTTAGGGGAAGGAGTTGTAGTCGAAAGGCTTTGTGAAGAAGGTGGCATTTGAAATGTATTTTGAAAGCCATTATCATCAGAACCTTCAGGCTGTACATGCCTGTAATTACCAAGGACAGTGCAACAAAAACACCTTCCATGCTTGCCATACTTGGCTATCCCCACAAAGTATAAACCCCTCCTATTGCAATTCTCTCACACCTTCTCATCCCCAGAATACTAATGGTTTCTTAGTTTCCCTCCAAACAGGATCCTCTCCCGGTATTCCTTCTATTATCACCATCACCACTTACACCCCTCAGTCAGAAACCTAGGAATCCTCTTTGACTCCTCTCTCACCACTCTGCTCAATCTATCTCTAAATCTCTCTAAAATTTGTCTATTTTTCTCTTTCCCCACAGCTACTGCCCTAGTCAAGACCACAACCATCCCTTCCATGAATTGTTACAAAATTCTAACTGGCTTTCCTGCCTACAGTTCAGTCCCTATTTAATCTATGCTCCACAGAGCTGACAGTGATCCTTCAAAATTCCTATTTGCCTGTTCCCTGCTTAAAACCCTCCAGTTCCTCCCCACTGCTCACAACAGAAAATGTAATAATTTGGTTCACAAGATCTGGCCCCACACTCCAGACTCTAGCTACTCGGATTCCTAAAATATGGACTTCCTCTTAACCTCCAAACTACCACAAATCCTTGAAATTTATTTCCTCCTAATTCTTAGCTGGCTAACTCCCATTTCCACTTAAAATGTCACTTCCATCACTCTCAAACATAAGCAGACAAGAGTAGTCTCCTAGCTGCCCATCGCAATCCCGAGACCATGACTCCTTAGCCCATTCTTTACAATCTGTGCTATCTTTCCATTAACTAGTGCCTTTAAAATTCTTACTTTATATGCAGCAGAACACTTTTTTCCCCCAAATGAAATCTCATACAGAGCCCCAATATGTAAAAGGGCTGCTCCTCGGCTAAAAGTAGGGGGTTTTGGCAGGGCACAGTGGCTCCTGCCTGTAATTCCAGCACTTCGGGAGAGTCTCTTGAGGCCAGGAGTTTGAGACCATCCTTGGCAACATAGTGAGACCCCCATCTCTACAAAAAATTTTTAAAAAATTAGCTGGGCATGGTGGTGCACACTATAGTACCAGCTATTCAGGAAGTAGAGGCAGGAGGATGGCTTGAGCCCAGGAATTTGAGGTTATAATGAGTGATTACATACAGTAAGCTATGATTGTGCCACTACACTCCAGCCTGGGTGACAGAGTGAGACTCTGTCTCTAAAAAAATAAATAAATACAAATAAAAGTAGGGGGTTTCAAAGCCTTGTTCATTCAGCTTCCCTCTCTCCTGAGGCACTTTCCCCCTAAAATCTAAGGTACAGGACAATTAGAAAACCATTGTACTGCACTACACTTCCTACTCAAAGGAAGCAACACAGTATAGAGGAAAGAATTGTCTTTGAAGCTAGACAGACTTAAGTTCAAATCCTGATTCTACTCCTTATTAGTTAGAAGATCTTGAGCAATTTGCCCTTTGAAGATCCATTCCTCAGCTGTAAAACTGGGATATTATCAAGTTGAAAAGTCAATGAGTAAAACAGAGATACATATGTAAATTTGTGTCTAGAATACTGGCACATAGCAGGAACTCAATAAAATACTGTCTACTATGATTTATTATCCCAGGAATGAAAAGTAGTTTTAACATTCAAAAAGATCTAGAAATACTAAAACAATATTTCAAAAGAACCAATTGGAGTACTTATATTACCTAACTTCAAGACTTATTATAAATCTATAGTAAGCAACAAATAAATCAATGACATAGAATGGATGGCCCAGAAATAAACCAATAGACAGATAGATAGACGCAGATATGGGTGTGTGTGTGTGTATAGTGGTCCCTTGGTATCCACAGGAGATTGGTTCCAGGACCTCCCTCAGACACCAAAATCCACAGATGCTCAAGTTGCTAAAATAAAATGGTATAGTAATTGTATAGAACCTATGCACATCCTCTTGTATACTTTAAAATATCTCTAGATTACTTATAATACCTAATACAATGTAAGTGCTATGTAAATAATTGTTATACTGTATTGTTTAGGGAATAATGACCCCAAAAAAAGTCTGTACATCTTCAGTACAGACACAATTTTTTCCTCAAATATTTTCAGTGGTTGGTTGAATTCAAGAATTCAAAAGGCTGAATGCATATATACACACACACAAAAATCATGTAATTTTCATAAAAACACCAACACAATCCAATAGAGAAAGGAAGGTCTCTTCAGCAAATCTGAAATAACTAGATATTAGCATGAAAAACAAATGAATCTCAATTCCTACCTTACATCATACACAAAAATTAACTTGAAAGGGACCACAGAGCATGTAAAGGCTAAAACTATAAACCTATTAGAAGACAATATTAGGAAAATATCCTTCTGATTTGGTGGCAGGCAAAGGGTTCTTAGACAGCGAGAGCAATAACCTTAAAAGAAAAAACTGATACATTTGACTCCATCAATATTAAAAACTTCTGCTCATCCAATCCTGAGCAAGAGCGAGACACTGCCTCTACTAAAATTAGAAAGAAATTAATTGGCTAACTAAAAATATAAAGAAAAAATTAGCCAGGCATGGTGGCATATGCCTGTAGTCCCAGCTACTTTGGAGGCTGAGGCAGAAGGATTGCTTGAGCCCAGGAGTTTGAGGTTGCTGTGAGCTAGGCTGATGCCATGGCACTCTAGCCAGGGCAACAAGTGAGACTCTGTCTCGAAAAACAAAAAACAAAAAAACAACAAAAAAACCAAGCACCCTTAAGAAAATAAATAGGCATGCTACAGGCTATAAGAAAATATTCATAAAATATATATCTGACAAAAGACAGTTATCCAGGATATATAAAGAACATTTATAACTCAATACTAAAAAGAAAAACAACTCAATTTTTTTTTTAAGAGACAGGGTCTTGGCTGGGCGCAGTGGCTCACGCCTGTAATCCTAGCACTCTGGGAGGCCAAGATGGGCTGATTGCTCGAGGTCAGGAGTTTGAAACCAGCCTGAGCAAGAGCAAGACCCCATCTCTACTAAAAATAGAAAGAAATTAATTGGCTAACTAATATATATAGAAAAAAATAGCCGGGCATGGTGGCGCATGCCTGTAGTCCCAGCTACTCGGGAGGCTGAGGCAGAAGGATTCCTTGAGCCCAGGAGTTTGAGGTTGCTGTGAGCTAGACTGATGCCACAGCACTCAGTCTAGCCTGGGCAACAAAGCGAGACTCTGTCTCAAAAAAAAAAAAAAAAAAGAGAGAGACAAGGTCTTGCCCAGGCTGGAGTGCAGTGACTATTCACAGGCATGACATCAAACTCCTGAGGTCAAGCAATCCTTGTGCCTCAGGCTCCTGAGTAGCTACGACTACCATCGTACTTGGCATTTAACTTTTCAAATGGGCAAAAGACTTAAGCAGACTCTGACCAAAAGAAGATATACAAGTGGCTAACGAGAACACAAAAATGTGTTCAGTATTATTAGTCATCAGGGTAATGCAAATTAAAACCGCAATGAGATACTACTAGGAACTCACCACAATGTCCAAAACTAAAGAGTCGTAACACCAAATATTGGCAAAGATGTGGAGCAACTGGAACTCTCATACATTGCTGGTGGGAATATAAAATGGTACAACCACTTCAGGAAAAAGTCTGGCAGTTTCTTTTAAAACTAAACAGACACCTATCCTATGAGCCATTTCTCCTGGTACTTACCCAAGAGAAATGAAAACATATGTCTACAAAAAGACTTGTATAAGAACATTCATGGCAGCTTTATTCATAATACCCTCAAACTTAAAACATGCCAGGTGTCAATCTACTGGCTAAACAAACTGTGACATATCCATCTGATGGAAAAAAGGACTGAATTCTTGAGAAACACAACCTCAAAACCTTACCAAAAATATATACTATCTGATTCTATTTACATGATGTTCTAGAACACATAAGATTAATCTATGATGGGATGACAAAAGATCAGAATAGTGGTTGCCTCTGGGAGGTAGGGGCAGGAGTTGACTAAGAAGGCACATGAAAATGCAAGGAATAATGGTAATGTTCTACATCTTGGTAGACACCTGAATTATATGCATTTTGTCAAAACTCATTAAATGGTACAATTAACATGTGCATATTCCACTGTAGACAAAAGTTATCCCCCCCCAAAAAAAAGAACTGCAAACAAATACCAAACTCTAGTTAATGATATGCATGCTGAAGTGTTGGGGGTGAAGTGTACTGATGTCTGCAAATTACTTTGAAATACATCAAAACATAAGATGGATTGAAGGGTGGTGGAAGGGATGGATAGGCATGTGGTAAAGCAAACATAATAAAATGTTAATATAGAATCCAGGTGATGGGTATATGGGGTTTAATGTACAATTCTTTCAACTTTTCTGTGTATTTGAAAATTTTCATAATAAAATGTTAGGGTAAAAACTTGAGCACAAGACAAAAAATTCTAAAATTAAGTGCAAAGTTATTTCTTATTCCATCTACAGCTGTGATAAACAATACATTAGAGGAGGTGAGAAGTAGTTGCCACTTTTGCTACCACTTGGTTAAAGCATCCTTACTGCTGTTATTCTGGACCTCCCTACCACTCCTGGATTACAGTCTTCCTCTCCACTACAATACATACCATAATCCTTGTGGACTTCATTGTCATTCCTACATGCAACCCGCCATTCAACACATCAACTTCAGAGCTCCTAAATGTCTCATCTCCTTCATCTCTGGAATCTTAAAACTCCAAAATATGACAATTGTCATCATCCCCAATTATAATCCCCTATCTGCTCCCGTTACTGTCCTCTTCTAACTAACTCATCAAGATTTCTAATGCATGCAGCCTTCATTTTTCTTCCAGTCCATTAGCTCTCTTTATAGCCTTTCTTCCTCTCTACCACCTAAAATATCCCTATTCTCTTAGTCTCCACTGCAACCACCTGCAACCATCTTCCCTTCCCATTTACCTGAACTGATAAGTGCTGCTGGAAGAAAATCTCACAACTGCCAGACCAATCCTACTGCAAATCTATGGTCTCCACACCCTCAGCACTGCTCAGCAATTCCTTCCTAAGATACCGATTGGCTCCTTCTCCACACCCCACAGCAGCAATTCCAAAACTTCATCATTTTTCTCAAACTCCTTGCTCATTTTCCCTTCCCCAATCTATGTAAAAAATATTGCCTTTCATTTAATCATGAAAATAGAGGGTACGAAGCATGAATTCCCTGCTACCCAACCTACAAATCCATCTTTGTCTCCCTCCCTCCCATCTCAGAAGAAAGAATGTCATCACCCCTGCCAGAGGCAGCATAACATACTGTTTAAAAATGCAAACTCTGTAACCAAATTACTTGGGCAATTTAAACTTTCCAAACATCAGTTTTCTCTCTTGTAAAATAGAAACAATAATAGTATCCCATGAGAATTAAATGAGAATATATGTGTAGCAATTAAAATAGTATCTGACAAACAGTTCAAGGCAAATCCCATTGCTTGTGCTCCTGAACACTTCTCCTTGTTCGGTACCTTCACCAGCATTCTCTACCAGCTCCTTCCCCAAATGCTCTTAACAAGTTTCTGTCACCTTCAAATAAGAAACAAAAATGTCTTTCTCAGTCTTGAATCCCCTTCTTGCCTCAGCATTATCTTTTTCCTTCACTTCCAAGCTTCCAGAAAAAAAATAATCTTAAAAAGGGGGGGAATCATCTGTCCTTACTATCCTTACATTTTCCATGTTCTTCCATCTTTTACCCTCACACTAAAACTGTTCTGACAGAGTGACCAATGACCTCTTAACTGTCAAACCTAACACTTTCTAGTACCTTATTTGATTTTACCATAGCTTAACACAGTTAACAACTCCTTTCTTGAAACTCTATATTTTAAGCCAGGTTTACAATCGAAAAAGGAAAAAGGAAAAAAGAAACTCACTCCTCTCTTAATTTCTCATACATTAGAGCAGGGATCCTCAAACTTTTTAAACAGGGGGCCAGTTCACTGTCCCTCAGACTGTTGGAGGGCCAGACTATAGTTTAAGAAAAAAACTATGAACAAATTCCTATGCACACTGCACATATCTCATTTTGAAGTAAAAAAACAAATGGGCAAAAACATCCGCATGTGGCCCACGGGCAGTAGTTTGAGGACGCCTGTATTAGAGTCTCATTCCTTCTGCCCAATTCCTTCCTTCTCAATCTCTTTTGATCACTCCTTTCCCTCTACTTCTCCCTATATACTATTTCCTACTCTTCTCCCCCAGTTCTGATGACAGCCCTTTGTCTTATTCTAAACATTTTCAGTGAGTGGTCTCACCTACTTTTTTAAAACACCTTCATTGAGGCACTATTGACATATAATAAACTGCACATATTTAAACTATACAAACTGATAAATTTTAGCATATGTGTACACCCTTGAAACCATGTTTAGCTCCCTTCATTCAGTATAATCATTCTGAGATTCAGCCATTAATAGTTTTTTCCCTTCTATTGCTAAGTAGTATTCCACTGTTTGGCTATATCACAATTAGTATGTTCATTCACTCATTGATGGACATTTGAGTTGTTTCTAGTTTTTGACTGAATAGAGCTGCCATGAACATTCATGTATAAGTCTTTGTATAGATATAGGCTTCATCTATTCTTATGGCTTTATTTACACACTTAGGAGTTCCAAATCTGCATCAACAGATACCAACAATCAACTGGCAATTAGAGAAGTCCACCTGGATAGCCCAGCCCCACAGAACTTTTAAATCAACATGTCCAAAAATCATCTTATGCCATTCCTCTCTGCACCCTAAAGCCTTTTCCTACGTTCTCCATCCTGACTAAAGGCACTCAAACCAGAAAGAAGACTCTTCCTGCTCCCTTGTCATTCCCCCAATCGCTCGGTGAGTTACTAGGTCCTGTCAACCTTGCCTTTTAAACACCTCTCAAATAAAATCCCTCCCAAATTTCCATCCTTAATGCACCTTTAATTCAAATGCATATCATCTCTTTGTCTGAACTATTAAACTAGCCTTCTAACTTTTCTCCTTACTTCAGGTCTCATTCCTCTTCAATCCATTTTCCATTCTATAGCCAAAGTGAATTTTCTAAAATTCAAATCTGCTGTTACTCTCCTACCTAAAATTCCTCAATGATTTCTATCTTCAAGATAAAATTCAAATTTCTTAGCTTAACATGTAAAAAAATGGCCTATAAGCCAATTGTCTCTCCAGATTCATCCCCTGCTACTTCCCATCATGTTCTAATTTAGTCTTTTCTGATTATATAATTTACTTTTTTCTGATTATGTAATTTACCTTATTGACAAGAGCAATACCTGGTCTATAGTAGGCATGATATATGTGTGTAATAGGTAAGATAGGACTTAGACTGATAAATGTAGTGAGATAGATCCAGTGGAACATTCTGGGCATATTCAGGAAAAGTAGCAGTCCAGTCTGGCTAAAGCATAAAGAACATGAAAGATTAAGGCAGGCAATCCAGTCAGAAAAGCAGGATTAAACCAAATCATCAATCACCATCAATTTCATACTAAAAACTGTGCACATCGGCCTTCACTGAGCTCAAAAGACATTGATGGTTCTGAACAAGAGTGTGACATGTTCAGAAGTGTACTACAACTTCTGAAATTTGAAAAATAGATGGCAGGGTGGGGGGACAGTGAACTGAGTTAAGAAGCTATCACCATGGTATGGGAAAGGAGACTCAATCATAGCACTTGGCAGAGGAAATAGATTAGAAATGTCAAAGAGGAATGAACATACAGGCTCTACTTGGGTGTGGGCACTAATGCAAACAGAGAAGTCAGAGATGACTCCAAAGTTTGAACCAGTGAAATTAAATAATAAAGCCATTAATCAGGAAGAAATTTTTTAAATGGTAGGAAGACGGAGGTGATGGCTCTAGTTTGGGTATTCCCTCACCCATTTATTCAAATTGAGTGCTACTAGGTGACAAGCAATGTATACATGGGGAATAAAATAAGGATAAAATTGGATTCTCAGGAGCATCCAATCTAGTGGGGGGGAAACAAGTAAATAGGAACTTAAAACTCACTGTTAAAAGCTAGGATAAAATGTGAAAAGAAAACAAAGTAGTGATATCCAACCCAGCCCTGATAATTTGAGAGAGTCCATGTTGAGTGGACTCTCTCAGAAAGGTTGAGTGAGTCTAGAAGGATTAGTGTTAGGCCAGGCAAAGAAGGGCACTCCAGCAGGTGAAGGGACGAGCATGTCCAAAGAGCTTCAGGTAAGAGAACACAAGTTGGATACATATACAAATAGTACAATAATATGTCTGAAGGAAGAGATCAAGACATGGAGATATCCACATGAAATGCCCAGCAGGCAGGTAAAAATGCAGGTTCTGAGCTATCAACAGCATATCCAGATATGAAATACACTGTATTTTCACCCTTGTTTTAGGTGGCTTAGAATGTTAATGGATATTTAAATAAATATAGGCTGGGTGCGGTGGTTTATACCTGTAATCCCAGCACTTTGCAAGGCTAAGGTGGGAGGATCACTTGAGCAAAGGAGTTGAAGACCAGCCTGAGCAACATAGACCCAGTCTCTACAAAAAATAAGAAAAATTAGCCAGGCATGTTGGCACACACCTGGCTGAGGCAAGAGGATTGCTTGAGCCCAGGAGTTTGAGGATGCAGTGAGCTAGGATTGTGTCTTTGCACTCAAGCCAGGGCAACAGAGGGAGATCGTGTCTCAAAAATAAATAAGTATTGGAAGAACCTTACTTATCAGCTAGACTGTGTACACTCCTACTTCCTCCCATCACTTTTACAGCTAGGGTATCTCCACTTAAAGTCAAAAGCTGGTCTATGTAAATAAGAGGACTAGTGGAGACTGTGGTAAATTGGAGATACACACCCTGTCTAAAGAGGGCAGCCATTTACTCACCTCCAGAAGTTTACTGCCTTGCTTGAACACAAGGCCTAAGTAAGCTTCCTATTCTTTAAGAAAAGCTGAAAATTTAGATTTTATGTAATATCTCCCATTTTTAAATATTGGCAACTAGTTACATTTAAAAAATAAAACAACATTGTGCCAGCCAAACAAAATGCTTCTGTGGACAGATTTCAGCAAGGGCCACCCACCAATGTGGCAGAGTTAGACCAGGTCTGCCAACTTCTATGATGCTCTACTACTTCAAAGGATCATCAGCTGGTATCTTAGTGATTCCCCTGGGATTTTGTTTATAAACAAAATGGCCCCAAATTGGCAATGCTTTATGAGTTCCTTTGTATGTTTTTAAACAATTTTCCTGTCTCTTTTTACCCCCTAAGGATATCAGCTTCTGGCATCACCGAGACCGCCTACTCCCCTAAGAAGTCAAGCTTGCAGGTAAAGCAAAAGTAAATAGAGCCTGATGGGATTTCTAAGGAGTAAAAGATATAAGGTATATGACATCTCTTTAGTTTTAAAAAAATCACAGATGTTTGTGACTAGTGAGATACTTCAGGGAAAAAAGTCAGTAACTTAAATCAGAAATGTATGTGCAAATTCTGCTAACAAACCAAATAGTTTCCACTCCAAGAGGGGGAAGGGGAGAACAGGGCAAAAGGGAAAGTAAAAGTTGCTAGCCTTTGAGAAATATCAGACCTCTTTTAAGACATTTTGCTAAAGTATAAATGTTTAGCATAAAATGTACAATATAATCTCAATTTTTAGTAAAAGCAAAACCATTTTAACCAGATAGCATGAAACATTCTTTGAGCAACAAGAAGTTGAAATTTAGAAACACTGTTAAAAGAGTAAAGCAATCTCTATACAAGAGGTAAAAGAAAAGGAAACAAAAATAGTCTAGTAGTTACAATGTTGCTTTAGAAGCTTTTAAAATGTAACAACATTTCCTAATTATACTAAAACATTTAAAAGCGCAGATCATAGGGTATGTAACTTCAGATAACAATGTGGCTAACTTAAAAGACACAAAGGCTAAACATTCTAAACAGCAAACGAAATGGCAGTACCAAAATTCTCAAACCTAAAAAAAAAAAAAAAATCTGAAAATACTAGCATGTGCAACCAGCCCCTGTTAATCGGAGGAGCGGGGGAATTTAGGAGAATGAAGAGCGATTACTGAGGGCGAGCAAAGCAGGCCATGTTCCTGCTGGCAGACGAGCTCGCAATGACTTGGAGCAAGCATTACGGCCAGAGCATTCTCAAGCCACTAAAACGGGCGTACTGGACACCTAAAACCGGAGGCTGACAGCAGCTCCGGGGGGAGACCGAGGAGGCGGAAAAGTGGCCTGCTTTGACCTCCACTGAAAACCGAGGCTCCTCCAACTGTTGTCCCTGCATCAAAGGGCAGAACATTAACCTCTCAGAGGTTGGATAATTCGGACAAACTCTCCCCGCTTCCTGCGGCCTTCCCCCACACCGGTGAATGTCCGCGTCGAGTGTGGGGGCACCTCTCGGCGTGCGCCGTCCTTCCCGGGAGGCGCGGGACCGGGAAGGAACACGGCCCGCGCGCCCCGCCTCCCCAGCCCGGCCCGGCCCGGCCCGGCGCCCGCCCGGGCGCAGCGGGGAGCGGGTCCCGCGCGCTCCTCACCTTTTTCAGCGCAGGCACCAGCAGCCCCCGCCACTTGGGCGCGTTCTCCTCGCTGAAGAACTCGTACGGCAGCTGCTGCGCCTGCATGGTGCCCCCGGGGCGCCTCTGGGCGGGGAGAGGGGCGGCGGCGGCCGGGCCGGGCGCCGCGAGAGGGCGAGCTCGCAGCGCGGAACAGGGCCGCGGTCCCACGGCACGTCCCGGCCCCCTCCGGGCGCCGCGCAGCCGGGCTAGCCCCGGCGAGGGGGCTGGGGGGCGAGGCCCGCGCCCGGCCACCCACCCGACACGGGCAGCAGCCGCGGAGAGCGAACGCAGCCCGGAGGCGGCGGCATCCCGCACCGCCGCCCCGGGGCCAGGCCCCCCGCCCTCCCCGGCCCGCCGGCGCCGCCCCGGGCTGCCCTCCGCCGCGGCCGCCGCCGCCCGCCCGCCGGGGCTGCACTCCCGGGCCCGGCCTGGCCCCGCGGCGGAACTGGCGGCTGTGGGAGGGCGTGTGGAGGGGCGCTGCGGCCCCGGCGCCCGCTCCGCGCGGCTGGGACTCCGACACGCGCGAGCCCGCGGCGGGGCGGAGCTGGGGCGGGGGTCTGGCGGGGGAGGGGAAGGGCCGAGGTCGCCGTTGGGGAATCGGCTGCCCTGAGGTGCCGCCGCCGCCGCCGGTGTAGGGCTGGAGCTTCCTACTAGCGAACTGAACCTGCTCGCCACTGAGCATGCGCCGCCGGGCTGGGCTGGTTCGCTCCGGGTTTTCCGGCTCCCCTGGAAGGAGCAGGGAGGCTCTGGAGAGGGAGGGCGCCCGGCAGGGCTGTGGCCGCGCTCCTGGGGGCTGCAGGGAGGGGCGCGGGGGCCGGGGATGTCGAGCCCTAGCAAGGGGGGCCTGCAGGCGGGGTTCGAGCTGCAGTAGAGGGGCCCCCCATTGTGTGGTCGGGCCTTGAGGGATCCCACCCCTCTCTCGGAGTCCAGGGCCTTTCGTTTCGGAAAGGGGTGTGTGTACTTTGTTCCCGAACATGAAGATAAGGACTGCCCAGCGCGTGCAATGTATAGTAAACAGACTGGACAAAAGGCAGGATCCCTGGTCACGAAACCTACTGCTTACTATTTGCTGGCTAGTGGCAGTGACTGCAATGTCTCCATTCGGTCCTTGCACATCATCGAAAATAAAATGTGTACGTGTAGTATTGATTTTGTGCGTATGTGTTTTACCTTCAATCTGTTCATGTTTCCAACCCACTTCAAGTGTGAACTCCGATAAGGACTTACTCTCAACTGACATGGAAACCTCTTCTACAGATCACAGAGCACTGCACTTACGCCCATCTCAGAGCATTTATTCTATCGTGTTTTGTTTTGTTTTGTTTTTCTGCTTGATAATAAACTCATGGAAGGCAGATCTTTTCCGCCAGGGATTCTACACAAAGTAGTCACTTAGGGAATGTATGTGGAATGCTAAAGGAGCGGTATCTATAACTTGTCTCTCCATCCCAGGGATGCAAATATTTGTTTATAATACTGGCATTTTCTGGTGGGGATCTCACAGTTTATCATCAAACACTTTTTGAGTATCATCTCATTTAATCCTCATAGCAACCCTATTGTTTTCATTTCACAGATGAGAAGCTAGAGAACTAGCCTGAGTTGAAGTTACATTGTATTCTACTATTCTTGAGAAATATGAGCAGGATCACACAAATGAGAAGTGTTCAAGCAGTGGTTCTTAATCTTTACAGGACCTCCTTGGAAATCTGAAAATAGTTGTAGATTCTAGCCCAGTGTGGTGATTTCCACCTGTATTCCCAGATACTTGGGAGGCTGAGGTGGGAGGATCACTTGAGCCCAAGAGTTTGAGGCTACAATGAGCTATGATCGCACCACTGCACATCGGCCTAGGTGACAGAGTGAGACTCTGCCACTGAATTAAAAAAGTCTTAGATTCTTTCCTTTGAAAACATACACACATGATTTATGTTTTAAAAATTTCCCCCACTTTCAAAGTATTTGAATGTTGTTTTGAAATTGATCCATAAGTCCTCTAGGTCTGTGGTACCCAACTCCCAGGAAACGGAGCAGTACTGCTCTGTGGCATATTAGGAACTGGGCTCCTCTGTAGGAGGTGACCGGAGGGCCAGTAAGCGAAGCTTCATCTGTACTTACAGCTGCTCCCCATTGCTGGCATCATCGCCTGATCTCTGCCTTCTGTAAGATCAGCGGTGGCATTAGATTCTCATAGCAGCATGAACCCTACTGCGTACACTGTGCATGTGAGAGATCTAGGTTGCGTGCTTCTTATGAGAATCTAATGCCTGATGATCTGAGGTGGAGCCGTAGCTAGCACTGGGGAGCAGCTGCAAATACAGATTATCATTAGTGGAGAGGTTTGACTGCACAGAGACCGTAATAAGTCAATTGCTTGCAGACTCATATCAAAACCCTATCAGTGAGTGGCAAGTGACAATTAAGCTGCATCTGGTGGCAGACTTAAAGTCAGACTCCGACATTTATTTTAGTTGGAGTATGGCCCACCCATTATTTCATTTACCACTTCCGTCCGCACCTCTTTCCCACACTGCTCACTTGCCTCAGTCACAGTTCTGGTAAACCCACAAGCTAACCCTAGCAAAAATAAGAAAAAAACAAACATCACTGGAGAGCTTCCTTGAAAAGGGGAAAGACCCAATGATAAGAAAGCAGAAGACTCTAAGACAGCCAACAAAGTGAAAGCTGCATTTAAATATATATATATTTACATATATATATATACCAAGAGTACTTAAATTATGGATTCATTGCAACAAGTGATTCACATTCTCCAAGCCTGCTTTGTATAATACGTGGCAACCAGCTATCCAACGAAGTCATGAAACCTTCAAAACGCCTTCACCACGTGGAGACCAAGCACCTTGCATTAAAAGACAAGCCTTTAGAGTTTTTCAAAAGAAAAAAATGTGAACACTAAGAACAGAAACAATTATTGAAGGTTACCACTTCATCAAACATGTCTGCACTGAGAGCATCATTCTTAGTGGCTAACCACATTGCTATAGCTAAGAAGCACTTTACTATTGGGGAAGAGTTGATCCTGCCTGCTGCTAAGGACATTCGCCTTGAACTTTTAGGAGAGGCTGCAGTTCAAAAGGTGGCACGTGTTCCTCTTTTGGCCAGCTCTGTAACTAGACAAATTGATGAAATGGCAGAGGACGTTGAAGCATGATTGTTGGAGAGGATTAATGCGTCCCTGTGGTATGCAATGCAGGTTGACCAGTCTACCGATGTTGACAACAAGGCAGCAATGTTTGTTTTTGTGCAATATATTTTTCAGGAGGATGTGCACGAGGATATGCGCACTTTTGTTGCCAATCAACACCACAGCTGCAGAGCTATTCAAGTCTTTGAATGATTACATATCAGGAACACGGAATTGGTTATTTGTGTTGGTTTATGCACAGACAGAGTGGCTGCCATGACTGGACAGCTTTCTGGTTTCACTACTTGGATCAAGGAGGTTGCTTCTCAATGTGAGTCTATGCAATGTGTCATCCACAGAGAAATGCTGGCTAGCTGAAAAATGTCACCTGAACTAAACAACGTTTTGTAGGATGTGATTAAAATTATCAACCACATTAAAGCACATGCCCTTAACTCATGTCTGTTCACACGGCCCTGTGAGGAGATGGATGCAGAGCACACATGTCTTCTCTTATACACAGAAGTGAAATGGCTTTCTAAAGGTAGATCACTGGCCAGAGTTTTTGAGGTGTGAGAGCCACTCCAGAGGTTTCTTTTAGAAAAACGGTCACCACTGGCAACACATTTCAGTGACTCAGAAAGGGTCACAAAACTTGCTTCCTTGTGTGACATATTCAACCTGCTCAATGAACTCCATCTGTCACTTTAGGGGAGAATGACAACTGTTTTCAAGTCGGCAGATAATGTGGCTGCATTCAAAGCCAAACTGGAATTATGGGAGCAACAAATGAACATTGGGATTTTTGACACGTTTCAAACATCAGCAGAGATTTTGAAAGAGACTGAGCCAGGGTCTTCTTTCTCCCAGTCTATCTCAGTTTTCATGATTGCCTATCTCAGTTTTCAAAAGAGTTTGAGCATTACCTCCCAACCACAAAAGATCCCCAAACTGAGAAGGAATGGTTCCTCCACCTATTTGTGAATAAGCCAGATTAATGAACTCTGTCCATGCTAGAAGAGGATCAACTGCTTAAAATTGCAAATCATGGTGGCCTTAAAAGTATGTTTGAGACAAAATCAAATCTCCATATGTTCCAGATTAAAGTCAATGTCCTGAGATTGCCACGAAAGCACTGAAAAGCCTGCTTCCATTTCCAACATTCTGTCTTTGTGAGGCAGGGTTTTCTGTGGTGACAGTAACCAAAATGAGATTATGGAGTAGACTGGCTATAAGCAACACACTTTGGGTGTCATTGTCTGCCATCACCCCCAGATGGGACTGTCTAGTTGTAAGAAAACAAGCTCAGGGCTCCCAGTGATGCTGCATTATGGTGTGTTGTATAATTATTTCATCATATAGTACAGTGTAATAATTATAGTAATAATGTGCACAATAAATATAATGCACTAGAATCATCCCGACTCCCCCCTCTCAACTCTTCCATGAAGCTAGGCCCTGGTGCCAAAGAGGCTGGGGACTGCTGCTCTAGGTGAGAAGGAGTAGAGGAAACTACAGCTTGGAGAGGAGTTGGGAGCAGGAGAAAGGGTCTCAGAAGAGAACATATAAGCCATCTTCAAATATTTAAAGGGCTGTGATACGGGGAAATAATTGGTTGGTATGGTTCTAAATGACTGAACCAAGATCCATCCTCTGCTGCAAACTATTGCTTTGACTTCCCATTGCTCTTAGAATACATTTCAAACTTCTTACCATAACCTAAAGAGCTGTGCACCTGGCTCCTGCTGACATTCCCAACGTTTTCTCACCATTGGCAATTTTGGCTCACCACACTAAAGTCACTATGGACTTTTGTCTAGTCCTAGAAAATGCCAACCCCTTTCCTGCTTCAAGGACTTTGCTCTTCTCTCAGCCTGTAACTCCTAGCCATTCATTTGGTTGGCTATAGATGTCACCACCTCCATGAGGCCTTTTCTGATCACTCTAACTAGTTCCCGCCTGTGTGTTTCTACCATAAAGTCCTTCTTATTTCCTTGCTAGCAATGAATTAGGCCTCTAGTTTTGGTCGTTGGTCTCCCCTCCTCACCCCCTAACCCCCGCTCTGCCCCCAATTAGAACGTAAACTCCAAGACAGCAACAATCTTGTGTTTCCAGTTCATCATTGTATCCCCAGGACCGACAATGCCTGCACAGTAGGTAGCAATAAATAGTGTTGAAGGAATGAAAGCTGCATGCGGAAAACTTTCAGGAACACTAAATAATCAAAGTTGTCCCTAGGAAACAGGCGATCTCTGCGGTATGAAAATAAAAACCGTACACTCGGATGTCGGGGAGAGTTAAGATGTTAGTAGACTTGTCGACCTCCAAGGTCCCCTTCAGCTCGGAATCTCTGATTTGATCACAAAGGAAAACAAGTCCTGGCAACATGGACCACAGCCTGGGCTGGGCATGCCTGGTGGCTGGAGCAGGTTTTCACTAGCATGGAAGTCTTGGCCGCAGACTGAGAGAAAGCAGCTGGAGGAAAATTGCAGTGAAGAGACTCGGGGCTTCTCTAGAGGGAGTGCCAGAATCGGCACCGTTAAGATCAAGGAACACTTGAGCCCCTCTAGGCTATGCGTATATTTCATGGGACAGAACACCCAAAGGCATCAGCAAGCGAAGACAGCAGTGCGGACTCAGAAGCGCGCAGACGTGCACGCGAGTGCCGACGTAAACGCCCCCCGGACCTCTGAGATTTAGCCACCGGCTACCGCCCCAAGCGCAGGCGCAGAGGCTCCTTTTCGCGCCCCGCCTTAGACCTAAAGAGCCTCGCACTACGGAGGACGTGACGTAGGGGGGCGTGTCCAGGCGGACTAGCCGAAGCCGGAGGGGGCGCGTCCAGGCGGGCTAGGCGAGTTCCGAGAGCGGCGCGTCGGAACACGGCTGTGAGGAAGGCGGCGGGAAGGGCGTTCGGCCTCTGTGTGCCCCCTGCAGGTGGAAGTGCTGCACTCTGCGCCATTCCCTGCGCCCGTGACCCGGACGCGGCCACCCGGTTCCCTGCCTCTCTGCGGCCGCAGTTATCCTCCTGACGCAAACTTAGGATCCAGCTACTTACTCTTCCGTTCAAGAGCTTCCACAGGCGTTCCAGGATAAAGTCCAAAGTCCTTAACCTGGTATTCATGGCCCTGCACAATCGGGCCACTACTTACCTTTCCAGCTGTATCTCCCACTTAAAATGAACTACCCTTGCCTGCTCCAAACCCATCATTTCTGTCTCTGTTTCCTGCATATGCTGTTCCGTGTGCCTGGAATGCTTGTAACCTTTTTTTTTCAATCCCGTCTTCCACACTCCCACCCTAGCGCCCAGACACACGCTCTCCGAGGAACTCTTATCCCTCAGCTCAAATGCCGCCTTCTCCCTAAAGCCTTTCTCAGGCCCTATTCGGGATTCCTTCCCTTGAACTTCAGAGCTGAACTGGCAGATGGAACAGCAGTTTCAACCATCAGCAAAGTTAAGGCACTCTCTTCTCCAGAGCATATCCACCCTTCATTCTTTTCCTCGCCCTCGCTTTCTTTCCAGTCTCTACTTTCAATTCCACTTGTCCAAATATGTCCCCAGAAAATACACCAGAGAAGACCCCTGGAAGCCCACCCTATACTCACCTTTAGTCAATACCTTGAGTCCTTCCGTCTCTCCCTCTCTCTCTTTCCTTGCCCCTTTTGCAAATGTGGTGGGGAGCAGGCTAGGTACAATTGGAAGAGATTATCAAAGGTTATTCAAGCTATATGGGACTATTCCTCACACTTCTTTTTCAGGTTCCCTGCAGGGTCCAGCGTTTTGCAAAAGTCTCAGTTGATTCAAGTTGTAATAGCTCCTGAAATTGACTGCACCCAAATCCAGTGCAACTTTAATGAAATTTCCAACAGGGTTTGTTATGTAATTTGATAAACTGATTCTAAAATGAACATGGAAGAGCAAGAAGCGAATTCGTCTATAAAAGAACAAGGCAGGGGAACTAAATTTACAAGATATGAAAACTGATTATATAACTAAAATAAATCAAAACAATGAGTATTAGCACAGAAACAGACAAACCCAGGGATCAATAGACAGCCAAATATGTAGAAACCTGATTTATGATATAGCAAGCATTGCAGATGAGTAGGGAAAGGATATACTGTTCAACAAATGACATATGTATGGACTATTGATAGATACATATAGATAAAAAATAAAAGTACACCCCAACTCACACCCTACACAAATCAATGCCATTGGATTAAAGACATAAATGCAAAAAAGCAAACTTTTAAAACTATGAGAAGAAAAAGAATATCTTTATGAGCTCAAAGTAGGAAAGGTTTTCTTGAGACAAGAAACACAAACCATAAAGGAAAAGTTTGATAAATTTTACTTCATTGAAATTAAAACGTCTGTAAATCAAAATATCCCATAAAGAAAGTAAAAGGAGGTGGGGAATGGTTGCTCACACCTGCAATCTCAGTGCTTTGAGAGGCTGAGGTGGGAGAATTGCTTGAGCCCAGGAGTTTAAGTTTGCAGTGAACTGTGATTGCACCACTGCACTGCAACCTGGGCAACAGAATGAGACCCCTTCTCAGAAAGAGAGAGAGAGAGAGAAAGAAAGAAAGAAGAAAGAAATGAAAGAAAGGAAGAAAGAAAAGGAAGGAAGGAAAAGACATAAACCAAGAACAGGCAGTTGTAACTAATATAATGAAAAATAATTATTAATAGTATCCAAAACAAGTAGTTTACTTTGAGGAAATGATGGTTAGATGCTCATCTCATTAATAACCAGCCAATGAAATGCAAATTAAAGGCACAGTGAAATACTATTTTGAGCCCATTAAATTGACAAAAATTTAAAAGTTGAATGAAATTTTGGCAATAATATAAAGCAATTAAAATTCTTATCCACTGTGAATACAACCACATTAAATCACTATTTGTCTTTTCTTGAAAGGTAAACATAAACATGTCTTATATTCTTTGGGCTATATATATTTTAATGTATTTCATTATTCATTTATGGAGATATAAGAACAGAGACAGAAAGAGTCAGAGAGGAAATGATAAAACAAATGTGGCAAAATGTGGCTCTTTCCCATAGCACACATATCCCAAAGAAACCCTTTTGCTTTTGGACCAGAAAGTTTCTCACTGCATTGTTTATAATAGCATAAACAGTAAAATGAGTAAATAAACTGTGGAATACTATAGAGAAGCCAAAATGAATGAACTATAGCTATATACATCAACATAGGTAAATCTTAAAAATATAACACTGAGCAAGACACAGGAAACTATCCACTATATGATTCATTATTTAAAATTCAAAAAACAAGTGGAACTAAATTGTGTGCTATTTATTGTGGAATCCAACCTCCAAAATGGCCCAGCGAGTCTTGCTTCCTGATATTTCAAAGGCTTCTTAACCTCAGATACTGAAGGTTAGAGAGGCAACTGCAGACTGAAAATAAGAGCTACAATTTAGTTTTAACACAGGTCAGCCAAATCCAGTTCTTTACTACACTTTGTTGCCTCAAGCACATTATTTAATATTTATTATAACAGTTTATATAATTTGTGTCCAGAAGAAGTAATCTCATTAGTCAATCAACAATATTTACTAAGTCCCACCATATGAGGAGTTCAATATCTGAATATTAGAGACCATGATACGTAATTCAAAGATATGCAAAGGTTAATTAAAAATAATTTGGCAATTAAAATTGTAAATAAGTAATATGTTTACATGATTTTGAAAGTGTCTCTTTCATCCTGTCCAACAGCTGTAGTGTGTCTACCCTGTATCCTAACAGGTAATTATTTTTGTTAGTTTCTTATATATTTCTCCAGAGTTTCTCAATGCAAACACAAATGTAATTTTTTTTTAAGTTTTTTTTTTGAGACAGAGTCTCGCTTTGTTGCCCAGGCTAGAGTGAGTGCCGTGGCATCAGCCTAGCTCACAGCAACCTCAAACTCCTGGGCTCAAGCGATCCTCCTGCCTCAGCCTCCCAAGTAGCTGGGACTACAGGCATGCGCCACCATGCCCGGCTAATTTTTTTCTATATATATTAGTTGGCCAATTAATTTCTTTCTATTTATAGTAGAGACGGGGTCTCGCTCTTGCTCAGGCTGTTTTCGAACTCCTGACCTCAAGCAATCCGCCCGCCTTGGCCTCCCAGAGTGCTAGGATTACAGGCGTGAGCCACTGCACCCGGCCCACAAATGTAATTTTTTAACAGAAAAGTTTGAAAAAATGTACATAGACTCCTATATACCTTTCACCTAGATTCTCCATTTTTTTTTTACATTTTGCCATATTTGTTTTATCATTTCCTCTCTGACTCTTTCTGTCTCTGTTCTTATATCTCCATAAATGAATAATGAAATACATTAAAATATATATTATATTTACATATATGTGTGTATATAATTTTTTTCCTGAATCACTCGAGAGTACCTTGCACACACCATCTCTATTTGCCTTGAACACTTCAGTGAGTCTGTGTACATTTCCTAAGAACAAGGACTTTCACTTATATAACTGTAGTAAAATTATTAAATTCAGAAAGCTAACATTGATACAGTACTATTCTAACCTACAGATCTTCCTTATTCAAATTTCACTCATTGAACAATATTCTCTATAAAGATTGTTATTCCTGATGTAGAATCTTTAATTTTTTGTTTGTTTGTTTTTGAGACAGAGTCTCACTCTGTTGCCCGGGCTAGAGTGCCGTGGCGTCAGCCTAGCTCACAGCAACCTCAAACTCCTGAGCTCAAGCAATCCTCCTGCCTCAGCCTCCTGGGTAGCTGGGACTACAAGCATGTGCCACCATGCCTGGCTAATTTTTTCTATGTATTTTTAGTTGTTCAGCTAATTTCTTTCTATTTTTTTAGTAGAGATGGGGTCTTGCTCTTCCTTAGGCTGGTCTCAAACTCCTGAGCTCAAATGATCTGCCTGTCTTAGCCTCCCAGAGTGCTAGGATTACAGGTATGAGCCACTGTGCCCGGCCCACACTCCTGTTTTTGTAGTTACATAGAATTCTATTATATGGATGTATGATAATTAATTTTATCAATCCCCTTTTGAGGAACATTTGATTTTTGCCTAATCTTTGATTACAAACATTGCTACAATAAGTAAAATTATTTTGCTTATATAAGGAGCCATTTTGAAAGTTTAACACTGGGCTGTGCCCTGCCCTTTGGCCCAATTTAAGGAGCATGGCTATAGCAAGCACCCAGCTCAGGGGACAGGGGAGACTAAGCTCTCCCATGCACAGTTAGAACAATATCCACTGCCCTGCCATACATAGGTGGCTGTGGGACTGGAGAATAGCCCACCCAACCCATTTCAGCTATCAGCAACACCAACATGGACCACTTAGGTTCCCCGTGGATTACTCCACTGTAGGTACTTCCATCACCCACATCCCACCAGCTTCTCAGGGGCCTGAGAACCTGCCCACACACCTAGCTCACTGCTCCCCTACTCAATTCTGAGCATTCCATCTGGTGACCTAAGAACTGGCCCTCCAGGACCCACTAACACCAGTGCCAATGTAAACTGCTCTGGGGCCTAAAAACAGGCACACTTAGATCACTGCTGCCACTGCTGAGGCCTAAAGACTGGCTCAGTCAGTGTCAAAGTCCCCAACAAAATTTCACCACAGCCTAAACTATAACTGTACCCTAAGCCACCAAGGAAATCACAGGTACCACTGACCCTGTGTACTGCTGAAGATTCATACAAAGATCACACTACTTCAGGCAGTCAAAATCAAAGCCAAAGTGTTTTACTCAACCAACAACATATATACATCTTCAGGAAAAATGTTATTTTCTATGAAAGCAATTTAAAAAAATTGGCAGAAGTGACTGCTACACCTGATGCACAGATATCAACAGAAAGACACAGGAAACATGAAAAGCAAGGACATACGACAGCACCAAAGGACCACAACAATTGTCCAGCAACAGATTCCAATCAAAAAGAAATCCTAGAAATGCCAAAGGATTAAAAAATATGTATTTTAAAGAAGCCTAATGAGAGGCAAGTTAAATCTGCAAACCAATACAAAGAAATCATAAAATCAGTTGAGGATATGAATGAGAAATTTACCAAGGAGATAGATAACTTAAAAAAACAAAAAACAAAAACAGAAGTTGTAGAACTGAAAAATTCACTGAAGGAACTGCAAAATACATTCAAAAGCTTCAATAACAGACGATACCTTACCTTCATCAGCCTTCCTCAGGGCCAAAGAGGAGCTGCAGGATGACACAGTCTACATGGGCAAAGTGAGCTTCTCATGTGCAGCTGGTCTCAGACAGCGACACCAGCTGGTGCTGACCCAGGAGCAGCTGCACCAGCTTAACAGTCACCTCATCTCCTAAGCACTCCCCCCCCCATTGTCCCCTTCAACCCTCATTCCCCTGGTGCCACTCTGCCTGATGCACAGCCACCTCGGCCAGCCTGCAGGTAGAACCATGTGGGCTAAGCTCTTCCTGGCCCATTCACTTCACTCTCACCCTGTCAGTGCCCTGCCCTGCCCTGGGTTCCCTCATTCCCATCCCTGATCTCTGCCATAATTCAATGTTCAGCTGCTCCCTCCTTCCTGAGGGGCCTCAGGGCATGTGGAGGGTAGGCTGAGACCCCACCACCAAAGGTTGAGTGAGGTCCCCCTGATTGAGGACTTCAACCCTTGATTAAAGCAACTTCTGCTTCAAAAAAAAAAAAAAGGCTTTGGCCTATGCAGACAAAAAAGTATCTCAGAACTTGAAGACAGATCTTTTGAAATAATCCAGTCAGATAAAAATAAGGAAAAAATAATTAAAAGAATGAATAAAGCCTTCAAGACAGAAAATTACTTAACTTATGAATTATTCATATTCCTGAGGGGGAAGAGAGATCAAAAAGTCTAGAAAACATATTTAAGAAAATAATCAATGAAAACTTTCCAAGTTTAACAAGAAAGGTAGACATCCAGATGCAAGAGGCTCAGGGATTCCCCAGGAGAATACACTCCAAAAAGGACTTCACCACAGCATATTATATTCAGAATGTTTAAAGTCAAAGCAAAAGAAAGAATTTTAAGATTATCAAGAGAAAAGTATCTAGTAACCTATAAAGGAAACTCCATCAGACTAACATTGGATGTCTCAGCAGAAATCTTACAGGCCAGAAGAAAATGGGATAGCATTTTCAAAGTGCTGAAATAAAAAACATTCCAGCCAAGAATTTTATATCCTACCAGTATAAGCTTCACAATTAAGGAGAAATAAAGCTTTCACAATCAAAGACTGAGGGAATTTATTACCATTAGACCAGCCCTACAGGAAATGTACAAAGGGGTCTTAAACATGGAAATGAAGGGTCAATATTCATCATTATGAAAACACACAAAAATATAAAACTCACAGGTTTTATATCACATTCACACAAAGGAGGGAGAGAAAGGAATCAAATGGCAACAAGACAGAATTTCATCAAACCACAAAGGCAAAAAGAGAAAAAGAAAGGAAGAATTTATAAAACAAATAGAAAACAATTAATAATATGACAGGAATATAGCTTCTTATATCAATATTAAGCTTGAATGTAAATGGGTCAAATGCTCCACTTAAAAAATATAGATTGGCAGAATGGATTAAAAAACAAACTTGATCCAACTATAGGCTGCTTACCAGAAACTCACCTTATCCATTAAGACACACATAGACTGATAGTAAAGGGGTGGAAAAAGATATCACAGGCTCAATAAAGAAATTAAGACTAAATTAAAAACTGTTTTGAAAGACATGAAAATGAAAACACAACATACCAAAAACTCATGAGATACAGTAACAGCAGTGTTATAAGAGAAGTTTATAGCATTAAATGCTTACATCAAAAAGGCAGAGAGATCACAAATTAACCTAACATTGCACCTCAAGGAACTAGAAAGACAAGGACAAACTGAACCTAAAGCTAGCAGAAGAAAATAAATAACAAAGATCAGAACAAAACTAAATAATATAGAGACCAAAAAACAATACAAAGGATCAATGAACCAAAAAGTTGGTTCTTCAAAAAGATAAACAAGGCCGGGCATGGTGGCTCACGCCTGTAATCCTAGCTCTCTGGGAGGCCGAGGTGGGCGGATCGTTTGAGCTCAGGAGTTTGAGACCAGCCTGAGCAAGAGCGAGACCCCATCTCTACTATAAATAGAAAGAAGTTAATTGGCCAACTAATATATATAGAAAAAATTAGCCGGGCATGGTGGCACATGCCTGTAGTCCCAGCTACTTGGGAGGCTGAGGCAGCAGGATTGCTTGAGCCCAGGAGTTTGAGGTTGCTGTGAGCTAGGCTGACGCCATGGCACTCACTCTAGCCTGGGCAATAAAGTGAGACTCTGTCTCAAAAAAAAAAAAAAAAAGATAAACAAAATTGATAAACCACTAGCTAGACTAACCAAGAAAACAAGAGAGAAGATCCAAATGAACACAATCAGAAATGAAAAATGGGACATTACAAGTGGTACCAGAAAAATACAAAAGATCATCAGAGACTACTATGAACAACTATACACTCACAAACTAGAACACCCAGAGGAAATGGATGCATTCCTAAAAACATACAACCTCCCAAGACTGAACCAGAAAGAAGTAGAACTCCTGAAAAGAACAATAATGGATAGTTTGAATCAGTAATTTAAAAAAATCCCAATCAAAAAAAGCTCAGGAATAGATGGATTTACAGACAACACACAGTATGTGTTCTTTGATGAACACATACACAAAAATTTTCAACAAAATTCTAGCAAATTGAATCCAAAAGCACATAAAGGCCGGGTGCGGTGGCCCATGCCTGTAATCTCAGCACTCTGGGAGGCCGAGGAGGGCGGATTGCTCCAGGTCAGGAGTTCGAAAGCAGCCTGAGCAAGAGCGAGACCCTGTCTCTACTATAAATGAAAGAAATTAATTGGCCAACTAATATATATAGAAAAAATTAGCCGGGCATGGTGGCACATGCCTTTAGTCCCAGCTATTTGGGAGGCTGAGGCAGGAGGATTGCTTGAGCTCAGGAGTTTGAGGTTGCTGTGAGCTAGGCTGATGCCATGGCACTCACTCTAGCCTGGGCAACAAAGCAAGACTCTGTCTCAAAAAAAAAAGAACATAAAAAAGATAATACACCATGATCAAGTGAGTTTTGTTTTTTATCATGGATGCAAAGATGGGTCAACATATGAAAACAATAAATGTGATATATTACACAAACAGAATTAAGGATAAAAACCATATGAGTATCTCAATAGATTCAGAAAAACAATCAATAAAATTCAGCATCTCTTCATGATAAAAATCCTTAACAAACTTGGCATAGAACAAACATACCTCAAATTAATAGAGGCCACATATGACAAACCCACACCCCACATCATACCTAATGGGGAAAAGTGGAAAACGTTCCTCATAAGAACTGGAACAAGACAAAGATGCCCACTTTCACCATTCTTATTCAACATAGTACTAGAAGTGCTTGTCATAGCAATCAGGTAAGAGAAAAATTAAAGCCATCCAAATTGGAAAAGAGGAAGTCAAATTATCCCTGTTCACTGATGATATGATCTTATATCTAGAAAACCCTAAAGACTCCACCAAAAGATGCTTAGACTTGATAAATGAATTCGGTAAAATTTTAGTATACAAAATCAACATACACAAATCAGTAGAATGTCCAAACACTAATAATGATCTCACCAAGAACCAAATCAAGAATGCAATCCCATCTACAATACCTACAAAAAGGTAAAATACTTAGGAATATATATTTAACCAAGGAGGTGAAAAATATCTAAAAGGTAAACTACAAACACTGATGAAAGAAATTGTAGATGACACAAGCAAAATGGAAAAATATCCTTTGCTTGTGGATTGGAATAATTAATATAGTTAAAATGATCATATTGCCCAAAACAATCTACAGGTTCAGTGCAATCCGAATCAAAATACCAATGTCATTTTTCACAGAATTAGGGGGAAAAAGTTCATATGGAACCAAAAAAGCCTAAAACAATCTTAAGCAAAAAGAACAAAGCTGGGGGCATCGTATTGCTTTACTTCAAATTATAATACAAGGCTATAGTAACCAAAACTGCATGGTACTGGTATAAAAATGGACACATAGATCAATGGAACAGAATAGAGAACTCAGAAATAAGGTCACATGCTTACAGCCAAATGATCTTTGTCAAAGTCGACAAGAATATATACTGGGGAAAGGGCACCTTTTTCAATAAATGTGCTGGGAAAATTGGACTGACAGATGCAGAGGAATGAAACTGGACCCTCATCTCTCACCATATATAAAAATCAACTCAAGATGGATGAAAGACTTGAATGTGAGACCTAAAACTAAAAATACTAGAAGAAAACCTAGGGAAAACTCTTCTGTACATTGATCTAGGCAAAGAATTTGTGATTAAGACTTCAAAAGCACAGGCAAAAAAACCCCAAAATAGACAAACGAGACATAAACTACAAAGCTTCTGCACAGCAAAATAAATAATTAACAGAGTGAACAGGCAACCTTCAGAATGAGAGAAAATATTTGCAAACTATACATCTGATGGAGAACTATAATAATATACAGAATTTATAAGGTACTCAACAACAATAAGAAAAAGCATGAGATGTTGGTGAGGATGTGGAGAAAAGGGAACTCTTATACACTGTTGGTAGGAATGTAAATTAGCGCAACCCCTATGGAAAACAGTATGGAGATTTCTCAATGAACTAAAAATAGGCCAGCATAATGGTTCATGCCTATAATCCTAGCACTTTGGGAGGCTGAGGCGGGAAGATTGCTTGAGCCCAGGAGTTTGAGGTTGCAATGAGTTATGATGATGCCACTGTACTCTAGCCCTGACAACAGAGTGAGACCTTGTCTCAAAAAAAGAACTAAAAATAGAACTACCCAGCAATCCTACTATTGGGTATCTACCTAAAGGAAAAGAAAGCAATATATAAAAAAGATACCTGCACTAACATGTTTATCACAGCACTATTCACAATAGCAAAGATATGGAATCAACTTAAGTGTACATCAACAGAGGACTGGATAAAGAAAATGTGGCATGCATATATATATATATATATACACATATATAATATATATATACACATATATAATATATATATACACACACACACATACACACAATGGAATACTATTCCACTATAAAAAAGAATGAAATCATGTTTTTTGCAGCAACATAGATGGAACTGGAGGCCATTATCTTAAGTGAAACAACTCAGATACAAAAAAACAAATACAGTATATTCTCACTTATAAATGGGAGTAAAAAAATGTGTACACATGGAAGCAGAACATGCAATGATGGACAATGGAGACTTGGACCCGGAGACTCCCCAGAGGGCTGGGGAGCTGGAAAGGACTCCCTGGATGATGGCAGGTTGCTTGGTGGGTACAATGTGCATTGCTTGAGTGATATATGCACTGAAGGCCTTGACTTCACCACAATGCAATATATCAGTGTAGCAAAATTGCACTTGTACCCCATGAATATATATGCCCCTTGTATATATTTCATTTATATTACCATGTCAAAAAAGAAATGATAAGGAAGTAGCACCTTTGTTTTGTATGTAACATTGATGCTAACTTGCAGTAGTAGATACGGAGATGTTATGTGGCTCAGATCCCTCTTCAGGAAAGGACTCCTTGCCTAACTGCAAGAATTGTCAGCCTTTGAGCCAAAGTTATACTTTTCTTGGGGTGGCCCCAATCAATGACTCAGTAAGATGTTGGAACAAGAGCCTGACCATTTCCACCCAGTGCATGACTCCTCTAACAGGCAATCTTTGCTTTGGAGCTCCCCATTGTGCTGGCTGAGTCTTTAGCAGATCTGCCGTGTGGCCTGATGGCTCCCTTGCCCAGTTCGGCTTTTTTTCTTTCACAGATGTTACTCCTCAATAAGCCTTTTGCATTCTTAATTCCATCTCAGTATCTGCTTCCCAGAGGACCAACTGATACATTTGTATATGCATAATGGTTTATAGGATAACAACTGATATTTTAAATTATGATGCAGCTATATAAATACCTCAAACTCATTGATTATAGAAATACATCTATAATTTCCAAACTGATTCCTTCCTCAAAATATATGCAGAAATTGCTATGGCTCTGAATCTGTAAGTAAGGAGCTTGCAGTTCACTCTAATTTTGGCTATGTTTCTTAAGCAGAGTTTACTTATGATAAATATAGCTCAGGCATCCATATTTTATCAGATCTGTTCTTTTTTGACTGCTTCTGACCGAGACACCCTCTTTATTTTTTGACCAATAAATGACCAGTAACTATAAAAAAAAAAAAAGAAAAGGAAAGAAAACAAAAACAAAATAACATATCCCATCATCCCTTGTGTAACAGCTCATTTCCCAAAATCTTTGCAAATTACTTATGCATGCATGATTTATGAAGAGAATTCCAGGAACACAGTTTCATAAGGATTATATTAAATGTTTCTCTCCCTAAGGCAAAAACACTGCTGCTTCAGAATTGTTTTCCTCTTAATCCCCTTTCTCTAAAAATGAAAAAGTTTTCCTTGATTAATAGGGTGTATAGTTTTTGTTTTCTTAACTCTAACATAGAAGTTAAAACAAAAACAACAAAACCTTGGGATGGAAAACAGTAACGGCTAAAGAAGAATTGAATTTTAATTTGACCAGCTGCTCAGGCAAAAATAGGTTTTCTTATTACTGAGACCTCAGTGGGAATAGTTCTCATGAAGTATTTTGTTATGATATTCCTTTTAGTTGTTTATTGGTTTCATTTGGAGAATGTGGAACATATTCTGAAGGTGGAACAGAGGGAAAAAGGACTGAAATTAAACCTGTGTGTTGATTGAATAAGTCTAGCCTATTTCTTATAAGTTTATTCTTGATTCTTGTCAACTTTTGTTGTCATTCAAAATGGGACTTTTTTTTTTTTGAAACAGAATCTCACTCTATCACCCTGAGTAGAGTGCAGTGACTTCATCCTAGCTCACTGAAACCTCAAACTCCTGGGCTCAAGAGATCCTCCTGCCTCAGCCTCCTGAGTAGCTGGGACTATAGGCATGTGCCAAAATGGGATTTTTAGACTACATTTCTGTTTATTTCTGGGTTAAAGAAAAAGCATTTTTTTTGTATAGCTGGCTTAAATCTGGCCACCTTATTTAACTCTTTCATTAGTTCTAATAGTTTTCTTTCTAAAATGTAGTCTCTGATTCTCTATGAGTATAATCATTTTATATGCAAATTATGATGATTTTGCCTCCAGCTTTTTTGTCAAGGCAGGAGGAGTGGGACTTCTGCTGAGGATTCTTGAGCAACAACTAGACCCCATTACCACTCTGCCTTGACTGAAGTTGGGAATGCAGCCATCACTGATGTTGAAAGCTGCTGAATCAAGAAGTCATTTGCCAAATTAATAAGCTGCTGCTATAGCAGCTGGCTCCAGACCATGCCACCTCTGCCACAGTCTACAGCAGATGCTCTTGACACCGCCTCCCTCTACATATGACTCAGTTTCAAATCAAAGTTTCAGATGAGTGTTTCTGTTTGGGGGGATCTAAATCACATCTCAAACCCTAGCTACAAGAGAGTCTGGAAAATGAAGGTTTTTTTTTTTTTTTTTTAGTTTATGTCTGTGCATTCATTCTAGAGCATGCCAATATGCAATATCTGCTAAAGCATTCTTTAGTATATCTAGAAAGTTGTCTTATATTTCTTTTTTTTTAAATTGTGGTAAAATACACATAGCATAAAATTTATCATCTTAATCATTTTTAAATGTATGGTTCAGTGGTAAGTATATTCATATTACTGTGCAACCAATCTCCAGACTTTTTCATCTTGCAAAACTGAAACTCTATACTCATTAAACAATTCCTCATTTTCCCTTCCCTCCAGCTCCTGGTAACCATCATTCTACTTTCTATTTTTGTGACCTTGACTACTCTAGATAGCTCATATAAGTGGAATCACACAATATTTGTCTTTTTGTGACTAGTTTATTTCACTTAGCATAATGTACTCATGGTAGATCCATGTTGTAGCATGTGTCAGAATTTCCTTTCTTTTGGAGGCTGCATAATATTCCATTGTATGTATATACCACACTTGTTTATTTGTTTATCTGTTGATGGACATTTGAGTTGTTTTCACATCTTGGCTATTGTGAATTATGCTGATATGAACCTGGGTGTACAAGTATTTTTGGAGATGCTGCTCTCAATCAGTTTGCATGTATATCCATCCTTCTGTTTCTTTTCATCTAAGACCTTTAAAAAAGGAAAGGGCTTTTATCGAATGATATTTCAGTTGCATTTTTTAAGATGGCCATAACAATATCTCCCATCCTCCATGCTCAGCACTGTTTCCATTCTTCTGCCAAAACTATCATCTGCAGACTTATAGAATGCATTATCCACCATCATAGTATTCTATACAGCATTACTTCTGATAAACAAACCCACTTCAAAGCCAAAGAAGTGTAGCAATGGGCTCGTTCTCATGTAATTCACTAGCGTTACAATGTTCTCCACCATAATGTAACAGTTGGCTTGTTAAAATGGTGGAATGGCTTTTCAAAGATACAGTTATACTGCCAGTCACATGACATACCTTGCAGGGATAGGGCAAGGTTCTCCAGAAGGTTGTATATTCTCTGAATCAGCATCCAATATATGGTTCTGTTTCTCCCAGAGCCAGAATTCATGGGTCCAGGAATCAAGGGGTAGAAATGCAGATAGCACCACTCACGATTACCCCCAGTGATCCATTAGAAAATTTTTGCTTCCTAGTCCCACAACTTACATTCTGCTAGCTTAGAGTCTTGTTTCCTGAGGGAGGAATGCTTTCACCAGGAGACACAAAAATGATTCCATTGAACTGGAAGTTAAAACCGCCACTTGGCCTCTTTGGGTGCCTCATGCCTCTGAGTCAACAGACCAACAAGGGAGTTATGGTGTTGGCTAGGGTGGTTGATCTGGACTATCAAATTGGACTACTACTCCATAATGTTGGTAAGGAAGAGCATGTCTGACTACAGGAGACCCCCTAGGTTGTCTCTGAGTATTACCAAGCCCTGAGATTAAGATCCATGGGAAACTATAACAACTCACACCAGGCAGGACTACAAATGGCCCAAATCCTTTAGGAATGAAGATTTGGATTACCCCATCAGGTAAAGAACCATGACCAGCTGAGGTGCTTGCTAAAGGCAAAGGGAATACAGAATGGGTAGTTATAAATACCAGCTACAACCATATGACCAGGTATAGACCCAAGGACTCTAATTGTTGTAAGAATTTCCTCCCTATTTTGTTAAGAATATATTTGTGTGTATATATACACATATGAAGCAAATGTTTTAATTTTATTTCCTCTCTTATTCCTTTATCATATAACACAAGATGTATTGACTTTATATCCATATTTAGGTATTCATAATTTTATATCATAGTATTTAAATAATGGGCTATCAGGAGAAGAGTGAATGAACATTGCTCAAGGACTTTATCTCCTCTTCTGAGAAAGAGATTAATGTGTTTTTGGTTGTAGAAGGATAACTGTTTCATAAAGCAGAAGTATGACCTTGCTATTGTCTTTATTTGGAGATTAAGTATGGTTTAAGGAGATGCATATGGGTGACAAGTTGACAAAGAAAGGGTGGACTTGTGGTAGTTAATGTTAGGTGTCAATTTGACTAGATTAAGGGAAACCCAGACATCTGGTAAAATATTATTTCTGGGATATCTGTGAGGGTGTTTTTGCGAAAGGTTGGCATTTGAATTAGTAGACTGAGTAAGGAAGATCTGCCCTCATCCAGTATAGGCAGGCACCATTCAATCCACTGAGGGCCCAGGTAGAACAAAAAGGCAGAAGCAAGGCAAATTTGCTCTCTTCTCTGGAGCTGTGCCATATGCCTTCTGTTGCCCTTGTCCATTGGAATTCCAGGTTCTTGGGCTTTTGGACTCTAAGACTTAAATAGAGGTCTCCTAGTTTCTCAGGCCTTTGGCAGCAAACTGAGAGTTATATCATTGGCTCCTCTGATTCTCAGGTCTTTGAGCTTAAACTAAATTACACCATTGTCTTCAACGCTTCCACAGTTTACACAATGTTTTGTGGGACTTCTCGGCCTCCATAATTGCATGAGCCAACTCTCATAATAAATTCTCTCTCTTATATGTAATATTTGTTCTGTTTTTTCCTGGATAACCCTAACTAATACAGATGGATGGGGTTTATATCTTCTTTCCTTGGACCTGGGAAGATCTTTGTGACCACCTGGACAAATAGAGTATAGCAGAAGTGTTACTGTGTTACTTCTGAGGCTGCATCATAAAAGTGCCATAAAATTCCACCTTCTACTCTTAGGTTGCTTGCTCTTGGAACCCGTCAGCCATGCTATGAGATAGCTCAGATTAACCTATAGAGAAAGCACCTGGAGAGGCCACGTGTAAGTTTTCCATCTGACAGTCCAGCTGAGTTCCCAACCAGTAGCCAGCGTCGAGTGCCAAATAGATGAGTGGTTATACTTCCAGATGATTCTCTCCCTCAGTGATCAGGTCACTGCAGACCTTGGGTCTTCTCAGCTGAGGCTCTGCACATTGTGGAGCAGAGATAAATTGTCCCTGCTGTGCTCTGTTCTGATTACTGACTCACAGAATCCATGAGTATAATAAGCTGGTTGCTTTATGCTATAAAGTTTTGGGGTGGTTTGTTACACAGCAATAGATAACTGATAATGATATCTGATGATATGATCATTTGGGAATTCTTTCATCATTTGACGTAATACTTATACACTCATACATTCCTAGAATAAATTGTCCTTGCTCATGTTATATTATTCTCTTAATAAACTTCTGGGTTTAGTTTGCTAATGTGATAAAGATAAATTATTATTGTTTTAAAACAAAATTGGTCTTAATTACTTCTACTTCCTAAGGGGGAAGGTAACATAGTTCACATCAGATGTGGAATGAATATCCATACCACTCCCTTCCACTTTCAGGGCAATCTCCTGCTGTCTTCTCTTCTTAGTTAGCTTAAATTTCATGATTACCATTACAATTGCCCTCTTGAAAATACTTTTCAGTTCCTGGCCTCTCTCCTTTTTACCACACTTGCCTTGCAATAAGTCCAGCCTCAGTGAACCCCAACCACCCGCTAGTTCTGTGCCGCTGAGCTTTGCTAGAGAAGCATGTCATTGTCCCACTTGGCATCACCTTAACTTCCCGATCCCAGTCTTCAGAACAACTAAGTGACACCTTTTGCTCCTTTTTACACCTTATTTTCCCCACCCCCATTTCCACTTGCCTTTTGTTCTTGACCTTGACTTGTAGTTTATTGAGAAAATAAAAACCATCAACCTGGAGCTCCCTCATCTTGCCACTGCCTCACCCCGCGCTGCCTCTGTTTGGCTGTGGGGAAAGAAGATTGACATGTTTTGAGCATCTCTCACATCCCAGGTAACTTACTCACATTTTATTCTGTGAGGCAGGTGTGAATCCCCCCATTTTGCTGAGGGGAAAACTGAGGCTCAGGGAATGTAAGCAACCTGCCCTACACCACCCAGTACAAAGCTGCCAGCTGACTGCATCCCAGTGGCTGCTCACATCAAGGACTGTATGTACGTTGATGTTTCAGATTTATCTTTTCCAAAAATAAGCCTGTTTAAGAGAGGAACGTTCTAACAACGTTGTTCTTTAGTCTTTCGAAGGACGCCAGTGTGTAAGGCTATTGGCAGGTCCAGCTGGGGCTGGGGGCAGGCTGTGACTTGAGAGGTCCTCTTGCTCAATCCCATTCCTGTTCTTCAGCATTTGGTTTTTAGGAAGTATGACCATTATCACTCTTCACTATTAAAGATATCACTATCTTTAAAACTTAGTACTAGGAAGATGGATCCTAGACCTAAGTTTATGAAACCAAAAACGTATTTCTGTGTTTGTGATACATGCATGGACCACTCTGTATCTGAGCAAGCTAAAGAATGAGACCAACACCACATCTCCCCAAAATGAGACCCACGCTAACACCATCAGAAGGAAAAAAAAGAGGCTATTTTCTACAATTTTATACATCTTTTAAATTATGTAATATTATGACATTTTCTTAAAGCCAAATAACTATGTATGCTTATGTGCACCGAGGAATGTCTTTAGTTATGTGTTTCTGTTGTAGCTAATTATCATGGCATGCTGATGAGCCATGAAGGCCAGACACACTTTCCCCTCTGGGTTCTCAACTGGCACATCTGACTTTGGCTTTCCATCCCGACTAGAGTTTGGGACCACTAGAGGAATTCCAAGGGCCCTTAGAGACTGAGCTAAGAAGCTGGATACTGCAGAGCAAGTAAAGTGGGGCACAGCCCTTCCAGAGTTTTTTCTTGCCCCCTTCTCCTGGCTCTACTACCCATTGCTATGATGGAGAGTGACAAAAGGGTATCTTGCTGGGGTAGAACAGTGGGAGGGAGTGGGAGGGGGAGGCAATGCTGATTGAGGCATGGGATAAAAATATAGGAAAACGTTTAGCCCAGAACTGCATAATTTCAGCCTTATCAGCTTTGCTGAAAGTGATATTTATAATCTACTTGCAGCATAAGGATAAGTGACAGCAGGCCTGGTTTCTCTGGGTCATCTCCTCCTTCCCCACCTGACAGACAGGCTCAGCTTTCAGACTGTCCAGAACGCCGCTCCACCCATCATGCCCACTGGCTGTCTCGATGATTTATCTCCCCATTCCTCACCCAGGTCCTGCTTCCCAAGCCCCTCACTTGTCGAACTCCGAACTCCTATTTCCTCAGAGATTCTGATTCCACTGAACCAAACGCTGACATAAAATCTGTATTTTTGTCTGTCCTGTCTTCTTTCCCTGTTCTCCACCGAGTGCTTTCCTCTGGGGACCCTCCCTTCTCCCATGTATGCCCATCAAGATGACCCGTCCTCTCCTGGCCAAGAGAATCTTTAATAAAATTCATGTAAAAAAGGCAGGAGATAAAGAAAGTTCTTTGAGACACTCCTCAAATTATGCCCATTGTAGCTCTAACTCCATTTGTTCCTCAGAAGGGCCTTAAGGCTGCATGCAGTGGCTCACACTTGTAATCCTAGCACTCTGGGAGGCTGAGATGGGAGGATCGCTTGAGCCCAGGAGTTCGAGACCAGCCTGGCCAACACAGCAAGATCCCATCTCTACAAAAAAGAAAAAGTTAGCTGGGTGTGGTTGCACACACTTATAGTTCCAGCTACTCGGGAGGCTGAGGCAGGAAGATTGCTTGAGCCTAGGAGCTTGAGGCTGCTGTGAGCTATGATGATGCCACTGCACTCTAGCAGTGCCAGACCCTATCTCAAAAAAAGGGGGAGGGGGCCCACAAGATTAGAATAAGTCTGTAAAAGAGAGAAGCCTGGGACTTGTCTGAATTTCACGGAGTGTAAACTAGCTGCTTTTTATAGGTAGTATGGAGAGCAAAGAAACATATTTTCTGGTAAGATCTTCCTAATTTACCTTATTATCACACAAATAATTTTATAAAAGTGGTTTGTGGTTTTACATCTACGAAGAAAGTAATGCTCAGTTTGAAAGAACTGAGTTAATTTATTTTTGCAGAGTAAACTGATTCCTAGTCCCCCATAGAAAGCAGAGTGGCTACAGCAATATTGATTTTTTTAACTTGTCTTAAAACATTTATCTTTCACATTCTTTTAAAATCTATATTGCTAAGACAAGCATCTTTCTTAGAGAAAGAAATCTCTGATGCAATGTTATAAAAATAATTTTCGCTAGAGATGGTGTCTCTATATTGCTATTTTCTGATTTCGAAGCTGTAGGATGCAGTAATTTCTTCCAGCTTAATTTCTTCAGGCTTTGTAACCCTCTGCCATTAGGCCCATGGGAAACTTAGTTCAAGACCCTTATTTTTTATAAGCAAAGGGACAGAGTCTAAACGAAAGTCAAGTACAGTTGACCCTTGAACAACACAGGTTTGAATGGCACAGGTCCGCTTATACATGGTTTTCTTCTGCCTTGGCTACCCCTGACACAGCAGGACCAACCCTTCCCCTTCCTCTTCCTCTTCCTCTTCCTCTTCAGCCTACTCAGCATGAAGACAAGGATGAAGACCTTTATGATCATCTACCTCTACTTAATGAATAGTAAATATATTTTCTCTTCTTTATGATTTTGTTTTCTTAGAGTGGGACCTTATGATTTTTTAAATAACATTTTCTTTTCTCTAGCTTACTTTATTGTAAGAATACAGTATATAATACACATAACATACAAAATCTTTGTTAATAGACTGTTTATGTTATTGATAAGGCTTCTGGTCAATAGTAGGCTATCTATAGTTAAGTTTTTGGTAAGTCAAAAGGTATATGCAAATTTTCAACTGCTTTGTTCAAAGGTCAACTGTGCTAACCTGAGGTCAAACAAGTCTGTTAATAGTAGAAACAAAATTAGAACCCTTGGTCCTAAAGTGTTCTTGAAATTTAGATGTGATCTGGCATTTCAGGGAAGGCCCAACCTCTTCAGAGCATGGGATTCTAGCAACAGATAACATCTAGGCATACAAGTTCAGCAATGTATGAACTTAGAAAAGGGTGTTGGTAATTTCTACCACTCTAATTTACTTTGATTCTTTTTATTTTTTTTTTCTAAATGTTAGTTTTGGAAAATCCTTGTCTACGTGAATATTGTATTCTTCAAAAACCCATCACCCGATTGTTTAAATCAGTGATTCTCAAAGTGCGATCCTCGAACTGGCATCATCTGGAAGCTTGATAGAAAAGCAAATTCTTGGATTCCACCCCAGACCTGCTGAATTCAACACTCTGGGAGTGGCATTCAGTAATCTGTGTTTTAATAAGCTTCCAGGTGATTCCAATGCACACTGACATTTGAGAACCACTGGTTTAGATAATCTGCACTTGAATTAATTATAACACTGGGTTGCAAAATGGTGAATTTCCATCAGGCTTTGAATAGTTATTAGCTGGCATTCTTCTATACAGAAAAGCTTTCCTTCTCTCTCCCCAACCACCTGCCATCTCTACAGATTCATCGACTTAGTGGGTTTCTTTTTGTTTTTAGGATTTTTTTTTTGTAAACCCCGGTCAGTGACTACATTCATAGACTTTGGAAATTCGGTGTGCTGATCTTGGGTGCCATCATTCTTTTCCATGCCCAACGTTTACCTGACAGAATCCCCTTCTATGTTCTTTCCACCTGGCCCCAGGTGTTGTTAAGAGCATCCTTGCTGTATGATACAGAGAAAACTTGATGATTCCTAATTGTGTCTTTGCCTGTTTTTGTACTGAATCGTGAGGGTAAGAACAAAGTCTGCCACTTAATATTTCCCTGAGGGAACTTGGCGTCTAACAATGAAATCTAACAGCTCAAATCTAACAATTTCTACATAAGAAATGTATTTGAGCAAGGGAGGTGTTAGACCACTATTTTAGAAGGGGCAAAAGGCCGTTTGCAACTATACTGAAGTCCCCATTATTCTGAGACTAAGATGATTCAGGGTTGATGTAAACTGCAGTGTTTTGTTATGACTTGAGACTAGTTCATTTGACTCTGAGGTCTCATCAGATAACAGGGAAACTTATTTATAATTGGCAAGAGCAAATCAGAGATAGGGAAATAAGATATTTGGTTTCAGGCTTTAATTTGTATAGTTTTAGGATCTATATAATACAACGCATACATAGTTATTTAAAATATCTCAATGCTTATCGGAATAACCTAAACATAAAAATTAATTTGCAAAGATAATGACACTTTGCACTTATTAAATGATTAAGTGAGCCAGGCACTGTACCAAGTGTTTAACATGTATTACTCATTAATTGGTTTCAAAATCCTTATTAGGTAAGTTCTTTTATTATTCCTGCCCTACGGATGAGTAAACTGAGGCACAGAATGTTTGGTAGCTTACTCCAAGTCACACAGCGAAGCAGTGGTTTCACATTCCATGGTCTTTACCACCACACTATAACATCCTTCTAAATTTGTACTTGTAAATATAATTAACTAAGAGGTTTGCTCTATGATTAACTTATTTAGTTTCATAATATTTTCAGGAAGAGAACAGAAGCAGTGGGATACTGTGTACGGAGTCCAGGAGTTTTGAATGTCCAGACCTCAGTGTGTGGGTTACAACTAAAACTCATGTACGACCTTGGGCAAAACTGTTCTGAGCTTCAGTTTCATTTATAAAATAGATCTAATAATAGCTGCCCTACCTACCACACAGATTGTCATGAGTATCAGATAGTATAATGGGTGTGAAAGTGCTTTGTAAATTGCAGAGTGATAAACAGAAATGGGTCAGACTGTATAATCTTAATGGTATTAAAAAACTTAGGTTTTTCTATTTATAAAACAATGAGTTCACTTCCCAGTTTTAAATATTCTAGATCCTTAAGCGATATCTCTTACAGTTTATTTATGACTGAAATTTTCAAATTGATAATTTTCTTTTTTCCCCCATAATTATTTGACATCCTATACTGGATTTATTAAAAATTTTATAATATCATTATGCAAATAAAGTGTCTTTTACATACTTTTCCCCAAGGGAAATTCTTAACTTCTTGTTATGTTTCAATTTTATCTGCAATATTCAGGCGACATAATCTGCTGCTCTGGCGGCTCATGCATTTGTGTTTTGCATATTTCATACAAGAAAATAGAGAAAAAAGAGAAGTCGGCCAGATGGGATTCTCTTTCCAGGCAGAGAACTAGAAAAATTTGCATGGCCACGACCTCTTCTGTAGACAAAGGATGCTTGTTTTCAGGACTGGCAATTGGTCACAGGGTGACAACCCATCCCCGAATTCCTGAGGCAACCCTAGGTTTACAATCTGAGGTTCTGAAATAGTTCCCAAGATGCAATTATTTCCAAATTTAATCAAACCCCAGAAAATAACTAATTAAAAATAATCATATAAAACAGCAGGCCCTTTCTCCAAAATTAAACACACACTTTCTTGTACTGGTTGTTTAGCCAAGTCTTGCAAAAGCCCAGCCACCTGTTTGGGGGAGGGGGGGAGGTGTTAGACTTCCTAGGAGGTGACTGTTCTCGGCAGCTACCTCCACCCAGTCCTTCCTGGAATCTGTTGTTGTCAGCGTCTGCTAAGATATGATTTTGTAGTTGGTGGGTAAAGATAGGCAAGGAAGTTTTGACCTCTGTTTGAATCTCTTTTCCATACCTTTGTTTATATTCTGTAAATGACTTAATTATAGTAAAGCTCCTAAAACAGTATATGGCACTGAAAACAAATGGGATACTCCCTCCTCACTCTAGCTTTTCCTACTTCCCTGTAGCCCTGGCTCTCCCCTATTTCCCCAGGCTCTGCCCTACTAACCCAGGAAGTTGAGGATAGTTCTGAGAAGGTTTGGTTGGGATTTACATCTTAGTTTGCATGGATGATTTAATCCATTGCTTGGGCCTTTTTTCAGCAGAAAACCAAGCAGAATCTTTTGGGGACTCAACTTGTTTTCTCAAAATTAAAACTCCACTGACTAGAACACCATAGAGTAAAACTAGCATGTAGGAGGAGTGTTTTTCTAAAATCAGGAAATTCTCAAGAATACATGGACCATAAAGGAGATACTTGGGAAAGAAATATTTTGGAACTCTTTTTCTGATGAATGTTAACTTATCTTAATAGCTAGAACAAAGAAACAAATGAAAAAAAAAAAAAACACCAAGAAACAATGACAAAATATTTGAAGTTTTTCTTGAGAGTTGTAGATTTTTCATGCTGACATTCACTGGGCAGTAAAGAGATGAGTGATGGCTACTCAGAAAAATCTAAATTCTTTTCTTTTTTTCTCCCCCACCCAATCCCTTCCTAAAATCTAAATTCCTTTTTTTTTTTTTTTTGAGACAGAGTCTTGCTTTGTTGCCCAGGCTAGAGTGAGTAGAGTGAGTGCCATGGCGTCAGCCTAGCTCACAGCAACCTCGAGCTCCTGGGCTCAAGCAATCCTGCTGCTTCAGCCTCCCAAGTAGCTGGGACTACAGGCATGCACCACCATGCCCAGCTAATTTTTTCTATATATATTAGTTGGCCAATGAATTTCTTTCTATTTATAGTAGAGATGGGGTCTTGCTCTTGCTCAGGCTGGGTTCAAACTCCTGACCATGAGCAATCTGCCCGTCTTGGCCTCCCACAGTGCTAGGATTACAGGCGTCAGCCACTGCACCCGGCCTAAAATCTAAATTCTTGAAGCAGCATTTTGTTGTACCTCTTTATTTTGTAATGTCCCACACCTTCTATTTTTAAATTTTTGTTTTTAATTAAAGCCATTTTTACTTTGGTTTTATTTTTTACATCATATTGTTTTGTCTGTTTTACTTTCAATTGACATATACTTTATATAGAGTACAATACACTCTATACATTTTATCTGCAATGCTAGGTATACAATTCCATTAGTTTTGACAATTGTATAAACTGCCAATTGTAACTATCACCCCAATCAAAATATATAACATTTTCATCACTGGAGAACATCCCCTGTGCCCCTTTCCAGTCAATTGTACTCACCCTGGCCTACCTACAGGCAACCACTGTTCTGATTTCCATCACTACAAGTTAGTATCAAAAGACAAAATTACAACAAATTTACTTACATAATCTAATTGGATCGTATTTGTGATTCATGAGTAGGGGCAATATCTCCTCTAAAAATTCAGAAAAGGAGCTCCAGTGAGCTGAGCAAAGGAAGTTGGCTTTATAGGCAGAAAACGGCTAAAGAAAGCAGAAACAGGGAACAAAAGCAGATTGCTCATTTCAAAGTTACTTTCCCTTGTAGAGTTAAAGCAGAGCTGGGCTAAGTAACACTGGCCTGTTGGGGATTTGGCTGTTATCTGTCTCTCCTGATTTCTTCAAAGGTCAGGCAAACAACTTAGTGTGGTGCCATGGAACTTTAGCATGAGTGACTCCATTTTGATTTGGTGTATTGGGGCCTAGTACAGAAGCTCGGTCCAAACCAATGGCCTCCTTCCTATAAATTTTATTTAATGATAGATATACCTATTTTGAACTCATATAAATGGAATCACGTACTTTTTTTAATGTCTGGATTCTTTCACCCAATTTCTCTGAAATGGCAAATCTCTCATCCATGTTATTGCATGTATCAATAGTTTGTTCCTTTTTTGCTTGTTTTAAATTGTGGTAAAATACATAAAATTTACCATTTAACCATTTTTAAGTGTACAATTCAGTAGCATTAAATAAATTCACGATGTTGTGCAACCATCACCATTATTCATTTCTGGAATATTTTTATCATCCCAAACTGAAATTCTGTGCTCATTAAACAATAACTTCCTATTTCCCTTCTCCCCAACCCCAGTAACCACCATTCTACTTTGTCTCTATTAGCTTGACTATTCTAGGTACCTCATATAAGTGGAATCATATGATAATCCTTTTGTATTTGACTTCTTTCACTTAGCATAATGTTTTCAAGGTTTATTCTTGTTGTAGCATGTGTCAAAATTTCCTTCCTTTTTAAGACTGAATAATATTCCATTGTATGTATATACCACATTTTGTTTATCCATCCATCTACTGATGGACATGTGGGTACTTTCCACCTTTTGGCTACTGTGAATAATGCTAATATGAATATTGGTATACAAATACCTGTTTGAATTCTTGCTTTCAATACTTTGGGGTATATACCTAGAAGTAGAATTGGTAGATCATATGGAAATTCTATGTTTAACTTTTTGAGATTTGGGTCTGAGTTATGTGGTGGGAGAGGCAGATGTGAGGCGTCCATTTTGCTGTCAATGTATTGGCTACTGGGCACTTCCCTTGTATTGGGTAGGGTTCTGCCAAGACTCTGCATCCTCTCCCCATCCTATTAGGATTCCAGAGGCAAATAAATTATTCCTATTCCATTTGGAAAAACAAGGATGAGGTTAATAATATGCCCTGTAAATACCAAATCACTTGGAACAGTGCCTAAATGTCAATTCAATGGATAACACACTCTCTTCTTTTGTTTCGACTTGATTGGAGAGTCCTGGTTATGGACACCTTCCGTATTTCTACCCCAAGTGTCCTTCAGCCTCCAGAGAACTATTTGCCAGGTGTTTAGGAACACCTCGCACCACAGGTGGTTTTCTTCACAAGAGAACACGGTGCGTTAGGAAAATAAAACAAGACAAATCAAGCCAACAACCAAGGTTACATGCAAATTTAAAGGAGTTCCAGTTTCCAAAAATACTCTGCGGGACTCATCAATATGTGTTGTAAAGGCAAGTAATGAATTCAAGGGTAGGAAGAGAAATTCAAAGGTAAGAATAGAGGCTTAGTGCAGTGGCTCATGCCTATAATCCTAGCACCCTGGGAGGATCGCTTGAGGGCAGGAGTTTGAGACCAACCTGAGCAGGAGCGAGAACTTGTCTCTACTAAAAATAGAAAACAATTAGCTGGGCATTGTGGCACATGCCTGTAATCTCAGCTACTTAAGAGGCTGAGGCAGCAGGATTGCTTGAGCCCAGGAGTTTGAGGTCGCTGTGAGCTAGGCTGACCCCACGGCTCTCTAGCCTAGGCAAGAGAGTGAGACCGTGTCTAAAAAAAAAAAAAAAAAGAAAAAAAGAAAGAAAAGGAAAAAAAGGTAAGAATAGAAAAATATACTAAAATGGTACTTAGGTTTGGGTGGTAACTTTGTTTTTCTACTTTCATGTTATATATTTGGGGTTACTTGTGTATGTAATGAATTTTAGTTTCTATACATTATTTAGAGTTTACTTAAATGTGCTGTAAAACCAGATTACAATTCTTTAAGAAAATAAGTTAAAAAAAAAAAGCCTTGGAGTAGCACAAAATATTAAAGGAGTTGGGTTTGGATGGTGATATTCTTTTTTCTACCTTCAAATTTTCTTTAATTAGCACACATTGATACTATAATAAACACAGATTAATAAAGCTTTAAAGATAATTCTAAATTCAGCAGAGATCCTAAACACTGGGGGCGAGAGGTGATAATTAGTTATGTCGACTTTCCATTGTGGTGTCTTAATTAATTGTGAACTGAACCCAGCAGTCAGAGAGATGGCATGACATTTTTTATTATTTTTACTACTATACACCTAGATAGAGAAGGTAGCTTGATCTGTGATCAGAGTTTGGTTTCTTACTGTTTCTCACTGGGAGTTAAACTCGCCCACCCTGAGCAGGGCAGGGCTGGGTTCTGCAGCGCGGCCTCTCCCAGGGGAGGGAGGACCGGGCCGCCAAGGAGAAGCTGCTCAGGGAGAGGAGACCGCCGGCCACACATCCAAGCATCGGAGCCTTTCCTGACCTCACCCGTCAGATGATTTACTCCTCTGAGGAGAAGCGTGGCTGAGGCAGGCTGGGAAAGGGCAGAAGCTCATTCCCAGAACTCTCAAAAGATTGTCGATGCTACTTTATACATTCAGACAGGAGCCCGGGGAGAGGAAGAAAATGGCTTCTCGAACAGGGGACGTTTTCCACTTTTCTCTTTTACGTGAGGTTGTGCTCCAGGCTTTCCGCTAGAGTCGCTTCTAAGAAACTTGCAGTGACAAAGAGAACTGGAGGGGAAACCACAGCGGCTGAGAGATCTCGACAGGTCTGCGAAACACAGCAGATGGGCAAGAGGAAACCAGTGAGGAAACGCGGACAGGGCCGCAGCGTGGAGAAGGGACAAGGGAGAAAGGCTCAGCCCACGGCCCTCCAAGGACCTAGGAGAGGTGACTTGGAAGCGCGAGGTGCTCGGGAGGCGAGTGCGGCAGGGAGCTGGAAACGCCGGCCACACCCGCCTTCCTCCCCGCTGGGGCACTCGACACCCGGCAGGGCAGCAGGCCTTTCCTCCCTGCAGCCAGCCCTGACACAAAATGGAGGGGCAGGAATCTAAAGAAAGGGAATCGTGCCACAGCGATGGAACAAAGCTCCGCATTTTGGCGTTTAGGAACTTCGAGTTCCTCTTCTGCTCTCCCTCCAGGGAAGCCATCAGTCAACAAGCTCGGCTGACGCAGGCAGATGTAAGAGGAAAACTTGAAGCCAAAGAGACCATGACGAAAACAAATGGGCGGGGCGCGGTGGCTCACGCCTGCAATCCTAGCACTCTGGGAGGCCGAGGCGGGCGGATTGCTTGAGGTCGGGAGTTCAAAACCAGCCTGAGCAAGAGCGAGACCCCCGTCTCTACTATAAAATAGAAATAAATTAATTGGCCAACCAATATATAGAAAAAATTAGCCGGGCATGGTGGCGCATGCCTGTAGTCCCAGCTACTTGGGAGGCTGAGGCAGGAGGATTGCTTGAGCCCAGGAGTTTGAGGTTGCTGTGAGCTAGGCTGACGCCATGGCACTCACTCTAGCCTGGGCAGCAAAGTGAGGCTCTGTCTCAAAAAAAAAACCAAAAACCAAAAAACAACAAAGAACAAACAAACAAAAAAATGACCTTAGAGGAAAGCAGGAGACATGAAAAATGACAGAAAGCTTGAGAAACACAGAGGACCAATCCAAGCAGCCCTACATCTGACTCCTAACAGTTATGAAAGACAAAACAAAGATAATTATAAAAGAAATGATGTAAGCATTTTCTAGCATTGAAGGACATGAAGAAAGAAAAGAAGGAAGAAGGGGAAGGAGGAAGGGAGGGAGAGAAGAAACAAGCCTACGCCTAGATTCAGCATTGTAAAAATTCTGAAGACTAAAGATAGAGAAGTGTCTTAAAAGCTTAGAGTGGCAAAAACAAACTAAAGCAAAAACAGGTCTTCTATGAAGAAATGAAAATCAAATTGACTTCAAATTTCTTATCAGCATGATTATATGCTGGAATATTATGGACCTATGCCTTCAAAATTATGAGGGAAAAGTATTTTCTTTTCTTTTCTTTCTTTCTTTCTTTCTTTCTTTCTTTCTTTCTTTCTTTCTTTCTCTCTTTCTCTCTTTCTCTCTTTCTCTCTCTCTCTCTCTCTCTCTCTCTCTTCTTTCTTTCTTTCTTTCTTTTTTTTGAGATTAGGTCTTGCTATGTTGCCCAGGCTGTTCTCAAACTCCTGGCCTCGAGCATTCCTCCTGCCTCACCCTCCTAAAGTGCTGGGATTATAGGTGTGAGCCATCACACCTGGCCTGAAAAGTATTTTCAGTTCAGAATTCTATACATACCTAAACCATCTATCAAATGACAGTGAAAGACTCTTCTTTTTGACAAACAAAACTTAGAAGAAAAGAAGTGTAATCCTACTATTCTGCTTAGATGCACAGTGAATGATACTTTACAGTTGTCCGTGGTACCCCTAGTAAGACCACCCCACCTTTAGCTTCCACCCTCTGTCAGCAGGTGTGGTAGATTAACAATTGCCACAAATTTTCCCTTCACCTTCTCTTCTTTTCCCTCCCTTTTCCTTTTTTCATTTAAAAAATATTTATTGGCGGTAACCAAGGAGGTGACCAATAGGGTTGGGGCTGGGGAAGCAGCCAGCAGAGTCAGGGCTAAGGAGGCAGTTGATGAGGGTTCTTCTTCTTCAAAGTCCAAGTCCTCACAGAGGTCCACAAAGGCTTTCCGAGACTGGTCCAGCTGCCTTTCTGATGTCAGTGGGTCTGTCTCCCCCTGCGCCCTCTGCTGCAGGCACCTGGCCACCTGCCTATCCTTGGAGCACACCAGGATTGTTCCTGCCTCTAAGCTTTTTCCACTTGCTCCTTCTCTACCTGGAACATTCCTCACCCAGACAGCCACACAGCTTCTCCCTCATTTGGATTTCTGTTCAAATGTGACATTCTTTCCCGTTTTCTTTTTTTTTTAAATTAAGGTGAAATTTCTATTCCATACAATTAACCATTTTAAAGCATACAATCCAGTGGCATTTAGAGTGTTTACAATGTTGTGCAATCACAACCTCAAAATCAAGTGTCACTCTATTGCTTGACTGCCCTGCTTAAAACTCAACCTCCGTCTCTGTCAGTCTTCGTCTGCTTTCCCTGCTTTACTTTTCTTCATTGCGCTTACTTAATGTTTTATTTTGCATTTGTTTTCTAGTTGATTGTCTTTCTCTCATTACACTGTAAGCTTCACAAAAGTGGGAGCTTTGTGTGTCTTGGGAATGCTGTATCCTCAGTACCTAGGCTATACTTAGAGCAAGCCTCAAAAATGGTTGTATGAAAATCATACAAACTCTGCTTATTGTGTTTGAACTTTTAGAATCAATCTATAGAGAAGCGTGAAAAACAAATCTAATTACAACACCTCAATGCTGCAAATTACAGCAGACTGAAGTTAGTAGATAGAAACAGGAAAGGAAAGGTGGTGGGAGAGCCAGATGTGATAATATTTCTCACCTTATGAACTACATACAGTTGGTTAAAAAAGAGGTGTAAGTATATTATTTAAAAGTATGAAGTGGGCTGGGCATGGTGGCTTATGCCTATAATAGCACCCTGGGAGGCTGAGGTGGGAGGATTGCTTGAGGCCAGGAGTTCGAGACCAGCCTGAGAAACACAGTGAGACTCTCTACAAAAAATTAGAAAAATTAGCTGGGCATGGTGGCACATGCCTGTAGTCCCAAATACTCGGGAGGCTGAAGCAGGAGGTTCGCTTGAGCCCAGGAGTTTAAGGTTGCAGTGAGCCAACTGTGCAGTGAGGTCACTGCACTCTACCTGGGGCGACAGAGGAAGAGCTTGTCTAACAACAACAAAATATGAAGTGATTCAAAAGGGAAACTAAATAATGCTGTATCTGTTTGGAAGGGAAGAAAGGTAGGAATAAAAGGTATCAAAAATTGAAAAACCCAATTAACAAAGTAATAAAATGATTTAATTTAATATCAATACTTAACCAAGTTGTGATTTGATCATTTCAATGCTTTAATGATGCCAATAGTGAATATTAACTTTTTTTTTGATATAGAGTCTCACTCTGTCACCCTGGGTAGAGTCCAGTGGCATCATCATAGCTCACTGCAACCTCAAACTCTTGGGCTCAAGCAACCCTCCTGCCTCAGCCTTCTGGGTAGCTGGGACTACAGGTGCACCACAATGCCTGGCTAATTTTTTTATTTTTTTATTTTAGTAGAGATGGGGTCTCGCTCTTGCTCAGGCTGGTCTTGAACTCCTGAGTGCAAGCAATTCTCCCACCATGGGCCTCCCAGAGTGCTAGGATAAAGGTGTGAGCCACCGCACCTGGTGTGAGCCACCGCACCAATATTAACTTTTATTACTACTGTATAAGTGCAGTTAACAAAGGTGTGACTCCTATTAGCTGTTGTCAAGCACTGTGGTATCTTCCTCCAAAGCCAGGGCTGAGGTAGCATGCCTCCTGTTACTCACGCTTCTGTCTGGTCCCCTGCCACACTGGATCTGGGCTGGCCCTGAGACTCACTTGACCTAGTAGGAAGTGGAGGAAGTGACACCCTACCTGCCCTGAGCCTAGGCTTTAAGAAGGCCTGGCAGTTTCTGCTTTTGCGCATTTTGGAGCCCTGAGCAAACAACCAAGTCTTGCTACCCTGCTGGAGGGACTATGTGGAGAGATGACAGGGAGAGAGAAAGGCCCTGAGATTATAGGGGTAGGAGACAGCCCTGCTGCCCCAGCACCCCAGCCAAGCCCAGGCTCCTACCAGACGTGTGAGTGAAGCTGTCTTGGGGGTTTGAGCCCCAGCACTATCTGACTGCAGCAGCATGCAATACCCCAAATGAGCCCAGCAGAAATAATCATTCTGCTGAGCTCCAGCTAACCCACAGGATCTTGAAAGATAATAAGATGGCCGTTCCTTTTAGCCACCAAGTTTTGGGGTGGCTTGTTATACAGCCAAAGATAACTGAAACAGGCGTGTTTAATCTTCTTCTGTCAGGTCACCCACTTCCTGCTCAGGTTCCAGATTATCAATCCCCAAATTCCAAGAACCAGAGAGCAAGGGGCTAAGGAGGAGAGCTAGTAGGACAGAGAGGAGAGAGAAGGCAGCAGGATGTATGGTTGCCACATGGGGTGAAGTGGGAGTGGAAAAGGCCCCCCGTGGTCACGGAATCAAAAGACTTTTACACTCATGAATGTCCAAACTCAAATTTGAAGGATTTTTGTGTCACTGCTACAAATACCCTGCCTCCGTTTTCATATTTTCTTCCAATTCTTAGTCAAGACTACTAACCACAAATTGCTTTATCTGAGCAGGATTTTTGTGAACATAAAGGAGCTGAATTCATGGCTGGATACTTCCCAGGGGAAAATTCAGAACTCCAAGGAAAAGGCGTATTTGCTCCTCCTTCCCTGGAGATGGGCTTTAGTGGAACTTGGCCTATTAACTTGCTTTGAAAAATGGACATCACATGAACCACTCCTGAACAGAACATTCTAGAGACATTACAGGTTTCCACTGGGCATTTTGTTCCTATGCTGTCTGCCATGAGAAGGGCATGTCCCCTATAGGTGCTGCTCCTTTAGCCTGGGTCCCTGAATGAGAAGACACGTGAACCTGTCCTCAAACTGCAGCCTGGAGCAGAGATGCAGCAGCCAAACATAGCCACCAACCTGCCACATGAGCAGGAAATAAATATTTCTCGTTGTAAGTTACTAAGATTTTGAGGTCATTAGCAGTATAATTTATATAATTTAGCAAAACCCAACCAATAGGAAGTCTAAACTCTAAAAGCTTCCAGAAGGGAGACAAGAAACCTGATAACTTACAAGGGGGCCTGAGTCAGATAATATCAGACTCAATGTTGGCAATGCCAGGTATCAGAAGGTAACGGAGCCCTGTCTTCAAAGTTGTGAAAGAAAATTATTCTGAACTTTAAAATCTGCAATGGGCTGGGCGTGGTGGTATGCGCCTGTTGTCCCAGCTACTTGGGAGGCTGAGGAGGAAGGATTGCTTGAGCCCCAGAGTTTGTGATCAGACTGGGCAATATAGTGTGATCCTGTCAATAAAAATAATAAAAATAAAAATCTGTAACAGAAAAAACTATGAAGATATACATGTGCGGGCTTGGAAAGCTTACCATCCATGTATTCCTCATGAAAACAAAAAAGATTACATTATATTTTTATCCTACAAAGATGAAAATTAAAAAAAAAACCTCTTCTTTACTGTTAGTGAGGGTATAGGGAAATATGATGGTGGGGATGTATGTTAATTCATTTCCGGAGAATTTAGTAAAACATATAAAAAATCCTAAAAATGTTCCCAAACTTTTGATCCAGCAATTGTATTTGCAGTAAATTATTTGAAGAGAATTAGCATCGGTGTAGGCAAAGATTCAGCTACTAAGATGTGACATTCAGCCTCACACATAATAGTGATAATCAGAAACAGCCTAATGTACGCACTAGGCAGGCATTCACTATGATGCAATTTAAAAAAAAATTCCTTTAAAATAAATAATTCATGAATGTCTTATAAAATTTAAAAAGATACAAAAGGCCATTTAGTAAAAAAAAAAAAAAAAAAAAATGAACCTTTTTCCACCTCTATCCTCCAGCTACTGAATTCCATCCTTGAAGGCAACTGACACAAGTTTCCCTTTCAGTCCATCAAGAGACATTCTCTCCCTCTATATCGTCTATATCTGTATCTATAGCGATATCATTTTCTTTTGTGTATGTGGCAGTATGTTATACACACTGTTTTACCCTTGGCTCTTTAGACTTAATTCTTGGAGAATGTTCAGTATGAGCACACGGAGATCTATTTCATTCTTTTAAACAAACACAGATCTTTGATGTGTAACCCTTAATTCATGTGATCTTGGATAAGATCATATTTGTGGAAGATTTGTAGAAGAACATTTAGTAGTGTGGATAGATACTCATGATTTATTAAGTGAAAAAAAATAAAGCAGCAGATTACAAACTGGTTAAGAGCTATACTCGTCTTTAAGTCTACAAATAGTCTCTTTCAAATGCTTAGGACACACATGCACATATTCACATGAAAGCTGGGCATTTGCCATTACAAATTCCTGGAATGACACATCCACTATGCCCTTTGTCCTAGTGAGTTGGCCTTTGTAGTCAGGGAAATGGCCCTGGTTCATGATCTAAGGAAATATTAGGGAGACAGTTCAGCAAAAGATAACACACAGGGTTTTATTGTTTTCTGGGTACTTGGTGATCTTAACATACTTTTCTTTTCCATGCTTGAGATAAGCCAAGGAATGGTCTGTACCAACTCCTCCTTTGTTTGCTATTATTTAGAGTTAGAAAAATATGAGAAGCATGGACTAGTCAGTGTCAGAGGCCTTTTAGTCCTGCAGAAACTATAAAACCAATCCCTGGAGAAAAACTAGTTGCAGTCCCTGGGGTCTGCTCTGTACCTTCTGACTTTTCCCTTTGACATCGCTCCGGCTGGATGCTGGACCCTTACTGGGAGCAACAACAAGAACAGAAGTGCCTGGTTCAGATTCTAATATTCTTTTTTTTTTTTTTTTTTTTTTTTTGAGACAGAGTCTCACTTTATTGCCCAGGCTAGAGTGAGTGCCGTGGCGTCAGCCTAGCTCACAGCAACCTCAAACTCCTGGGCTCAAGCAATCCTGCTGCCTCAGCCTCCCAAGTAGCTGGGACTACAGGCATGCGCCACCATGCCCGGCTAATTTTTTTTCTATATATATTAGTTGGCCAATTAATTTCTTTCTATTTATAGTAGAGATGGGGTCTCGCTCTTGCTCAGGCTGGTCTCGAACTCCTGAGCTGAAACGATCCGCCCACCTCGGCCTCCCAGAGAGCTAGGATTACAGGCGTGAGCCACCGC
>VSMD01141322.1:0-15072 GCA_008750895.1 Mirza zaza | reverse complement strand
AGAGACAGGGAAGCAGTGCCACCCCTTGGAGGGGGGTGGAGTGGAGGGGGAACGGGGAGGAGATGCCACCATGCAATCCCTGTCCCCTCTCCTGGTCTAGCTGGAGATGCCCGGGGTCCGGGACAGTGAAGGCAGGCCAAGGTGTGCAGACTTTCAGCATCACCATGTCAAGTGCCAAGAAGCCCTTTGGCCTCTTTTGGACCCTGAAGTCCTGCGACTTGGGTCTCTGAGCTCCTCAGAGGCAGGACTTGTGTCCACGGCCCCTCTATCCCTGGACTGGACACAGGCCTCACACACCTTGGCTCAGAAAGCATCTTTTGGGCGACAGAATAAAACCTTTCCCTTTAGATGGAACAGATCTGGCCTACACGAGAAAGATGTCCCCCAAAGTGGGCCATGCTCCGTCATGACACATGTTCCAATGGGCTCTGGGCTCCGTGACATATTGGGGGCCTGTGGAGAGGGCTCTCAACAGCAATGGCAGAGGCATGTGACAGGAGATGCATATTGAGGAGCATAACCTGAGAACAGCCATCCCGTGTGAAAGGTACAGGGATGGGGAGGCTCTGAGGGAAGGAGAAAGAGGCCACCCAGGCGCTTCTGTGGTCACTCCAGCCCTGTCTCCCTGCATCCCGACCCCCAGAGGTGGTGCAGGGCTGGAGACTGGAGGCTGAGTCCCTTTCCTGGGGAGAGCCATGTGCTCAATATAGAAGCCAGAGGGGCAGTGAACCCTAGAACACTGTGCACACCAAGCTGCCCCTGCTCCCCACTCCTCCCCGGGGTGGCCAGTCCCTGCTGAGCCCTCACTCAGGTGTTTGCCCCTCTTCTGCTCCTGGGCACCACAAACAGGTCCCCTTTCCCCACAGACCCTCCTCTCCATCACCAGCCCCCCTGCTTGGAGCCCCTGTCCTCTCACTCTCCAGGCCATTAAAAGCCTGGAGATCAAAGTAGTCCTCAGGCCTGTGCTGTCCTGGGCCTGGACCCTGATCCTTGTAACCGAGGCCCTGGCCGAGCACACTGGCCTCGCTTCCTGGCTTCCCCTAAGATGCTTGGCTTGACTTGGCACGCCAGATGCATCATGACGTCCCCCTGACCCCCTTATGCTTCATGTTTCCCCCACTGGCAACACTCTCCAAGTCACTGTCGCCACGTGACCCCTATGCAAAGTTGGGTCAGTTGGATGGATGACAGATCTGAGTCAGGGAGAAAAAAATGAAGGGAAAGCTAAGGATTGCATACGGTGGACGGCAGGTGGGTTATGCTTTGCATGTGAATAGGGCAAGAGCAAATGAACTGAAAACAGGCCCGAAATGGGACAGGTGCAGCAGGCCAGAGACTGCGTGCGGAAGGGGGCCTTGCGCTCCTAGCCTGTGCACATGCGCGAATCTGTGTACATCGAGGGCCCCGGTAAGCACGCCCAGTCTGCCCACACAGACCTGCGAGAACGGCCAGTCAGTGCAAACACAAGTGGGGAAATATTCGGGTCCAGGGACATCCTCGAGGTCGTGCACACACGAATACGTGGATAGCCAGGGGCTCGTGCACGCGGGACAGCGCAAACGCGTATCTGGGTACGCGGCGAGGGCGAGCGCCCGCTAACGAGGGTGTGCATACAGGGAAAGGCGCGCCCCCCAGGGTTCTGCACACACGAAGACGTGCACACGCCCCGGGACAGCTTCTCCCCCACACATGTGCCCTGCCGCAGGCTCTACGCGCCATCTTCGCTCGGCGGGCAGCGCGGGGACATGGAGCCCGCGCAGCCCTTGAATTCTGGCCTTTGTTGTCCCGGCTTCCGGGCGTCCATCATGCGCTGCCCAGGCGAGGCGCGGGAGCACGAAATGGCGGCCGGGGGCGGCGCTGCAAGGAACCGCGCCCACTCGTGACGGGTCTGGTCGTGCGTCCCGCCCGCTTGCGCAGGCGCACAGCGTGGCGCGCGTTCCCGCGTTCCCTCCGCCGCGCGCCGGGACACAAAGGGCTGGAGGGAAAGCGCGGAGCTCGGCCGGAGCCTGAGGAGCGGCTCGTGGTCTGGATGATCCTGGAGCGGACTCCCGAGGCCAGAGCCGGACTCTCCTAAACTTCGCGCTCTGTCACAGGGTGGGGCGCCGTGCGGAGCTCCTTACCTCCGCTTGTAGTCCCTCAAGGGCGAAGCCTCGCAGCTCGGGGCGCGGCGGGCGCGCTGGGCGCAGGCGCCATGCTCGCGGCCGCGTGGGAGCCCGGCGCGTCCATTTTCTCGCGCGCTCCCTAACGGTGGAGCTGGGTCCACTTCCTCGCCACGGAGGTGAGAGCTGGCCTCCGGCAAGGCCCGAGGCTCTCGCTGCCCAAAGCCTTTGCGGGGTCCGCGGGCTAAAGCCCTGAAGCCTGCGACGTAGCCCTTGGGAAGTGCCTGTAGGACTGATTATAAGATTTTGATGGAAAAAGTAAAGGCGCACGCCTCCTCAAATTAATCCCATAGTTTGCAACTTGCTACTTCAAACTGGGGGTATGGATTTGGGGGAGGCAAAAAAAAAAAATGAAGTAAAACATTTTTCCATTAAGGAGATGTTCGCTCCAGGCAATGATCAGTAAAACGTTTAAGTACATATAGATTTTTTTCTTTTTTTTTTTTTTTGAGACAGAGGCTCACTCTGTTACTGGGGCTAGAGTGCTGTGGCGTCAGCCCAGCTCACAGCAACCTCAAACTCCTGGGCTCTGGTGATCCTCCTGCCTCAGCCTCCCGAGTATCTGGGACTACAGGCATGTGCCACCGTGCCTGGCTAATTTTTTCTTTATATTTTTTGTTGGCCAAGTAATTTCTTTCTATTTTTAGTAGAGATAGGGTCTCGCTCTTGCTCAGGCTGGTCTCAAACCCCTGAGCTCAAAGGATCCGCCCACCTAGGCCTCTCAGAGTGCTGTGATTACAGGCCTGAGCCACTATGCATGGCCCTAAAAATACTTTTAACCAAGAAATAATACATGATCTTGGCAGAAATTTTTAAAGAGTGATGGCTGGCGTTCACTCCTGCAATATGCCAGCCCTGTTTTAAGTGCTTTAATTTTCATGACCTGGTCGAGTTGGAAAAACTGAAACACAGACATCAAGTACAAAAGCACTTAAATGTAAAAGGAAAAGTAAACCCACTTTCCAAGGTAATCTCTGTCTAATAACCTGGCATGACTCCTGCCAGTGTTTTTCTGTGCGTTTGAAGTTCGTTCATGTTTTTTATGTGCAAACTACAGCAGGTTTTGATTCTTGGGAGAGCTATAGATGGGCCAATGCAAAAGGCTCAGCAGGCTGGGAGGACCCAGGGACTGCAGTTTCTTTGTGTCCTCTCTGGGGGCAACTTGATCCCCAGCAATGGGAGACTGCACTAGGTGATGTGCGGGAAGCACCCTGGCTCTACAATGTTAGTATCTAGTGATCCAGAATTCCCATGGCTCCTGTGAGCAGGCCTGGGGCTTGGGAGGAAAAGTCTCCTTATTCCCTCCTCCTTTTTTTCCTACTGAGTCTTAGCAGTCCCTAGCACATTCTCAGCTCATTATTGCCTCACTTTAGTTTCCCCAACTCCTTTGAGGCTGTGAGGATCTGTACTTTCACAGGTGAGACTGGGGTCATTTCAAGGTAGAAAGGGCAGAGATGGGTCATTCCTTATTTACACCTGAACCAGCTGGGATTTAAGGTTATGAGTTTTGCACAAGTTCATGACCAAATAGTGGAACAGAGATCTTTTATCCAAGTTGAGCTGTCTGACTTACAACCTCAATCTCCAAGTCCTCCCTGTCCATAGGATGTGTTACTTATTGTTGATACTTCTTTTTTTTTTAATTATTTTTATTTCAGCATATTATGGGGGTACAAATATTCAGGATACTTGTATTGTCTTTGCCCCACCCAAGTCAGAGCTTCAAGTGTGTCCATCCCCCAGGCGGTGTGCACCACACCCATTAGTTGTGTATATACCTGTCTCCTCCCCACCATCTGCCCGACAGTTGATGAATGTTATTACTATATGTGCACTTAAGTGTTGATCAGTTAATACCAATTTGATGGTGAATACATGTGATGCTTGTTTTTCCTTTTTTTTTTTTTTTTTTGAGACAGAGTCTCACTTTGTTGCCCAGGCTAGAGTGAGTGCTGTGGCGTCAGCCTAGCTCACAGCAACCTCAAACTCCTGGGCTCAAACAATCCTTCTGCCTCAGCCTCCCGAGTAGCTGGGACTACAGGCATGCGCCACCATGCCTGGCTAATTTTTTCTATATACGTTAGTTGGCCAATTAACTTCTTTCTATTTATAGTAGAGACGGAGGTCTTGCTCTTGCTCAGGCTGGTTTCGAACTCCTGACCTGGAGCAATCCTCCCGCCTCTGCCTCCCAGAGTGCTAGGATTACAGATGTGAGCCACCGCGCTTGGCCTGTTTTTCCATTCTTGTGATACTTCACTTAATAGAATGCACTGTAGCTCTATCCAGGATAATACAAGAGGTGCTAGATCATTCACCATTGTTTTTTGTGGCTGAGTAGTACGCCATGGTATACATATATCACATTTTATTAATACACTCATGTATTGACAGTCACTTGGATTGTTTCCACACCTTTGCAATTGTAAATTGTTACTTCTTTCTTAAACTTTAACAGTTGGGGACCCCAACACCCAGCATTACTGATAAGTGGTAGGTGCTTCTCTTATGTGGTGAGATTGTCATTCATAACAGGTCTCTCTCTCTTATTAACAAACCTTTGTAGACTCACCTGTTTATTAAGACCCTTTCTAGGCCGGGCGTGGTGGCTCACGCCTGTAATCCTAGCACTCTGGGAGGCTGAGGCGGGCAGATTGTTCAAGGTCAGGAGTTCAAAACCAGTCTGAGCAAGAGCAAGACCGTCTCTACTAAAAATAGAAAGAAATCAATTGGCCAACTAATATATATAGAAAAAATTAGCCGGGCATGGTGGTGCATGCCTGTAGTCCCAGCTACTCAGGAGGCTGAGGCAGCAGGATTGCTTGACCCCAGGAGTTTGAGGTTGCTGTGAACTAGGCTGACGCCACGGCACTCACTCTAGCCTGGGCAACAAAGCGAGACTCTGTCTGGGAAAAAAAAAAAAAAGACCCTTTCTATTAATATCTCATTTTTAGTTTACTCATGTAAAGTAGTCTGCCGTTTGAAGAGTTTATTTTATTGCAATTTGTTCTTGGTTTCTCTTTTTGTCCAGTAGAGTAAGTTACATGCACTTACTCATTATTACTTCATTAATATAAGGAAACCGCAATGCTCTTTTAATTTTTTATTTTTTTATTTTTTTTTTTTGAGACAGAGTCTCACTTTGTTGCCCAGGCTAGAGTGAGTGCCGTGGCGTCAGCCTAGCTCACAGCAACCTCAAACTCCTGGGCTCAAGCAATCCTGCTGCCTCAGCCTCCCGAGTAGCTGGGACTACAGGCATGTGCCACCATGCCCGGCTAATTTTTTCTATATATATTAGTTGGCCAATTAATTTGTTTCTATTTATAGTAGAGATGGGGTCTCGCTCTTGCTCAGGCTGGTCTTGAACTCCTGAGCTCCAAAGATCCGCCCACCTCGGCCTCCCAGAGAGCTAGGATTACAGGCGTGAGCCCCGTGCCCGGCCCTTTTTTTTTTTTAAGTAGGTCTCTCTTAGTCACCTGGGCTAAAGCGCAGAGGCATCATCATAGCTCACTGCAACCTCAAACTCCTGGCCTAGGGGGGAGGGGGGCATGGGCAATATATGTAACCTTAACACTTGTACCCACATAATACGCTAAAATTAAAAAAAAAAAAAAAAAGGCTGGTCAGATGGTAGTGGGTTATCAGAACTTATTAACATTAGTGTCACTAAAGTTGGTATTCAACCCCCCACTGCTAAATTTGACTGGCTTTAAAAAAAAACAAAAAAAACTCCTGGCCTAAAGTGATCCTCCTGTCTCAGCCTCTGGACTAGCTGGGACTATAGGCTCTCACCACCCCATGGCTGGCTAATTTATCTATTTTTTGTAGAGAGGGGGTTTAGTTGTGCTTCTCAGACTGGTTTCAAACCCCTGGCCCCAAGTGATCCTCCCCTTTTGGCCTCCCAAAGTGCTAGGATTACAGGTAAGAGCCACCTTGCCCAGCCTCTCTTAAATTTAGAAGTGGAAAAAATAGGAAATGGAAGCAGAATATGATTTCAGGTCTCACATGCTGAGATATCCTGTCTTATTTCCTCCGTTTATGAATCACAAATTCCTAGCAAGCATTCTGAAATGTTCCTGTGAAATATAAAAACTTCCAGTGACTGTAAACGCCTTTCTAGGTAATTACCTCTGCTTGCATTTAGTACTAAAAAATACTTTATCACTTACTAGCTTGTGACTTTGACAAGATACTCCGCTCCTGACCTTGTCCATCTATAAAATGTGGATAAGAATCTGTCTGGCATGGCAGGGGGATGGTTAGAGATAATATTGGCAAAGTGCCTAGGCCATAGTAGGTGCTTAATACTAAAGTGGCAGCAAGTGTTTGGGGCTGTTATTTTGTGTGAAGAAAAGAACAGGATCCACAGCTGATCGTCACTGAGAACGTAGCTCCCTGCAGATCACAGCTGCGCCTGGTCCCCCCAAACAACATCCAAGACCGCTCGAAACTTTAAGTCGAAGAAAGAGAAGTTCTAACATTCACATGAGAGACAAGTCAGCTGTGTGCTTGATGCATGAGGCACGTACACTGTCTGGAGTAAATAACAAAAGGTTCACATGAAACGTACTCAGGAAGGTGCCCTTCCCGTCTGTGTAAATAAATGGAGGATGGGGCTTGGCTTCAACTGCCACCCTGACGGGGAAGAACCCCTGGGGAAGCAGCGGCTCTCTGCCACCCACAGGCTCTCTCTCTGCATCTGGGGCCTGTGTTCCCTATGTTCCCTGTCCAGTGGATTTGTAAGCGCCTCCTCCGTTTTGGAGGTGGCGGCAAAGGACAGAGCAGTGAATGACCCAACCAGTGCCTGCCCTCATGTAGCACAGAGTTGAGTGAGGAAGCCAGACCCTGCGCACATTAGCAGGGTGGTGAGTGTCAGGTTGGGGGGCTAATACAGGGGGTGGTGTACCTAACTGGGCAGAAGGCCAGGGCGCCTTCCTGGAGGCAGTGACACTCCGGCTGAGCCCAGCCTGTTCTTAGACTGGGGAGCTGAGGGGCAGAGTGAGAGGAGCTGAGAACAGAAAGGAGCCGACCATGGAGATTTCTGATTGCATCCTTGGTTTACTAAATTGCTAAATATTGTTATTAGGCCAGATTATTGGGAGTCCTCAAAAGCCGCTAAAATTTTTATTTTAATGTTTTGAGATATAAGTCACATAGTGTAAAATTCACCTTTACAAATGCAATTCAGCAGTTGTCAATATATTCCTAAATTTAAACAACCGTGACCACTAATTCCACAACAGTTTCTTGAGCCCAAAGAGAAACTCCCTATTCATTAGTCATTCTTCATCTACCCCCTCCCCCAGCTCCTGGCAACCAGGAATCTACTTTCTGTCTCTATGGATTTGCCTCTTCTAGGCACTTCAGCCAAATGGAATCATACAACATGTGATCTTCTGTGTCTGGCTTCTTTCAGTTAGCATAATGTTTGAAAGTTCATCAGTGTTGTACCATACATTGATATGTCATTCCCTTTTGTGGCTGAATAATATTCCACTGTTAAGATGTTGAAAGGTGGCCTTACTAATACCTACAAGAGGAAAATAAACTATCAAACAAGAAGAGGAATAAACTCACAACACATAATTGCCCCTTTGAAGAGAAAACTCACAACAAACTGCCCTTTGTTTTGCCTGATTAAACACCCGGGACTCAACTCCATCTTCAAGCTCAGCTTCTTTTTTTGTTTTTTGAGACAGAGTCTCGCTTTGTTGCCCAGGCTAGAGTGAGTGCCATGGCGTCAGCCTAGCTCACAGCAACCTCAAACTCCTGGGCTCAAGCAATCCTGCTGCCTCAGCCTCCCGAGTAGCTGGGACTACAGGCATGTGCCACCATGCCCGGCTAATTTTTTCTATATATATTAGTTGGCCAATTAATTTATTTCTATTTATAGTAGAGATGGGGTCTCGCTCTTGCTCAGGCTGGTCTCGAACTCCTGAGCTCGAGCAATCTGCCTACCTTGGCCTCCCAGAGTGCTAGGATTACAGGCGTGAGCCATGGCGCCCGGCCCAAAAAGACTCTTCAGAGGAAGGTACTTACACCTGTGATGTCAGTGAGTGATTTGAGGCTTGGGAGAACTCAGAAAACAGGAGAAAAAGCTTTTTTCCTTATGCATACAGATAGTTAGATCCACAGACTTATATACCATTTTAACGAAGCACAGTAAATCTGTGGAGATGTGACAACATGAAGTATAAGAAGTTTAGCCTTCTAGGGGCTGTAAACTGTGGAACGATAAATATATGGGAGAAACTACTGGAAGATAAGGATTATTTAGTAAAGGTTTCTGAGTATGAGCAACTAATCTCAGTGCTCGCTCTGGTGACAGGTTTTGTTCCCTTCAACCTGGTGTGGGAGAAGAACTCAGGGGCCCCTCCAGGGGAGGGGAATTTAGGCCCTGCTTTCAGGCAGATAGACGGAGAGCAGAAAGCTTTACTTATGTCTGTTCCTTCTCAATTTTCTTCAGCTCAAAATAATCCTTATGCCAAAGTCTCACCACAAGTAAACGACATTTTGAACTGGCATGTTAGGAAGGCATATTCTGATTCCCTTCATGACTCTCACAGGGTTGATGAATTAAATGAGTTAGAACATTTGAAGGGCTTAGAAAAGTGCCTGCTACAAATGTCTGCTTGTTAATGCTGAAGCTGAGGAAACGACACCCCAAACGATTGCAGCTCTGGATGTCAGAGTGACAGCCGCTGGGGACAGCACACGCAAGGAAGGGCGTCCTCTGCACTTCCAACCTCGACCTAAAGCCAGGATCCTGGAGAAGAAACTCAGTTGTCCCGAACCCCTTCCCCAGACATCGCATGGCCAGGGGACATTGAGGCATGTGGCAGGGAGGCAGATGAGAATGGCAGCACACCTGGAGCTCAGGTGCACTTTGTCCCAGGCTCTCCTCCGTTCTTCAGGCCCATCATCTCCCCTGACAATGATTTACTCTTCCTGAAAATTGACTGCGTCCCACTCCCTGTCCCCTGTGAAGAGGCTGTGCTTGCTTCTAAATCTCACAGGGCTGCTGGTGCCCCCTTTGTGTCCCGTGCAGCCTGTGCACGGGTGACCGTGTATGCCTCGCCTCCTGCTGCCCTGCCTGCGGCCGAGCATCTTGCACTCAAACAGCAAAGCTCCAGACAGAAGGGAAGAGGTTCCTTTGCCCTGCCCTCACTGTGGAGCAAAAGAGGCTGGCGGGTGCTGAACTTCCCACGGGCTACTTAGTGAGCATGCTGCCCTTTATTCCAGAATCTTCCAAATGATTCTGGGCTCCATGAGGGGTGCTACTTTATAAAACTAGAAATTACAGCTGCGTCCTCCGATAGAGGAATAGAGGTAGCGGACTTCTCACCTTTCTTAGACGTTTAGCATTTTGTAGTTTTGTGGACATTTGAGTTATAAAGAACCCAGGGACTTTTTTTCTGCATGTGTATTTTCCTGGCCATCTACCTTGACAACAAACAGCTTTAATTTTTAAAATGTATGTACATTTTCAACACACGACAGCAGAAGAGTACGATGCCCCATGTCCCTTCAGCAACACTAATTCCCATGTTACAGTTCTTGGCAGATGGCTTTCCTTCCACAGCCATGTGGGGGAGGCACACCCAGTAGTAGAAACCAGTTGGGAAGGACCTGGGGAAACTGGTCTGATGGGCAGGTTGAGAAATGTTTACTTGATTGGGCAGCTGAGGCACCCATGGAAGGTAGGGGTGGGGACGGAGGGGAAACCTCTGCCCCCTCCTCCCCACCAAGACCACTGCTGGGCCAGGCTCACCTGAGATGAGAGCTCACTCCGGGGGTCTGCACCCCAGGCATGATAAAGCTGTCCCCAGACCCTGCCCATCTTGCCTCTAGTGACAACAGCGTCCACCAGGAACAAAGGATGGGGTGGTCCAGACCACACTTGTGGCACCAGGAACTGGCTGGCAGCCACATTTCTGATGGACATGGACCGTCCCAGGCAATTTGCAGTAGCAAGGTCAGGAGGGCAGAGGGCAGGGGCCTCCGGGTCATGCGCTCCTGCCCATCACCACGCAGGTGAGGCCCCTGGGCCCCAGGGACTTCCCACCTGGGAGCTGGTTAGAAATGCAGAGTCTCGGGCCCCACCCCAGACCTAGGAACCGAATCCGCATCGTGAGGGGAGCCTCCTGCCCATCATCACGCATGGAACATTTGAGGCCAATGCACTCAAAAGTGTGGCCTCGAGGAGGGGACGCTGGGGTGCTGGAGCCCAGCAGTCTGAGTGGGCAAGCATCTCCTCCAGTGGTACCCGCCTGTCCCAGGGGCTCAGGAGCGGGGCGGGACAGCGGCTCTTCCCGTTTCTGATAAATCACTGTTGGCAGGGCCGGCTGCAGAGGTCACCTTAAGTCCGCCAGGGCGAGAGGAACCTTCTTAACTAAAGACACCGCTGAGGATGTCCCCTTCCTGTTGGCCTTGCTGGAAATTTCAAGCCCTCAAGCTAAAGATTGAAGAAAACCCTTCCTGTGTTAATTAGAAACCCACTTAGCCAAATATTTCCTGGGCTGACTCATATTGGAGAAAAGTAAAATATTTGACAAAAACTTTTGTTTTACATTTTGATACTTTTTTTGAATGTCCAATGGTAGTACATGCTTTAAAAAACTTTTTGAGAAATGCTGACCCTTGTAAGACTAAAATGCACAAGCCAGCTGTTTAGCTTCTCACCTCCCAGTTTCTGCCACCCCAAGGTGACCAGACCACCCTGCAGGGCACCCAGTGTCCTGCAAACCTTTCTCTTTGCATTTGAAAAGACCACACAGCCCTACAGGCTTCTGGAACCCTTTTCACCTTGATCTATCCTTTCTCCTTTACAACCTTTTGCACTTCCTTCTAAAGTGATAATGGCTTGATTAATCAACCCTCTATTGGCTAAGCTCATTAAGTGATTTCAGCCAGGGTGGGAGTGCCCCAGGCCACCTGGAGGCTCCAAGGGAGAAATGCACAGAAGGTGGCACTTTTCCAAAAACAGCCAGTACTGTCCTGAACTCTGTGTGTGTGACTCGCTAATCCTCACAACTAACCAGTGAGGCTTTGTTCCAATTTTATCAACCTACCCAGAGATGTCGTTAAAAGCAATTATTTTCCTCCAGTGCAGGATCCTGCCTGGGTCAAGTGTTGCATTCAGTTGTTCAGACCAGGCCTTCTGAGGGGGACAGAGGCACCACTAACTATTATGCTGAAAGGGACAGGAAAGCCACTGTGACAGAGGCTGAGATTTGTAGAATCTGGGCGAGGAGTAAAAGCAGTTTATTTTGCTATTTGGTTCTTCTTTCACGTATGTTTAAACATGTTGGTAAAACTCGCGTTAAAGCAAATCAAGCAAACAGACTGGAAACACATGCCAAGCCCACGGCTGTGAGTCGGGACTGTCTGGCCAGAGCAGAGATCAGGCTCCCTGCATCCAGGTTCACACTCAAAGCACCCGGGAAGGTGAAGGCAGGACACAGGCCACGGGCTTCACCCCATTTCCTCGTTGTCACCTGCTGTCCAGGTGAAGGGAACCGCCCTCGGGAGGGACAGGGAGGGGCCCAAGGGCACTTTCTGGCTGTGAGAGACTCAGGCATGGTCTCCCCTGAAGGGAAGGAACTGGGGCCACTGGGAGGGGAACTGGAGACCTGGGGTCCCCTGACCTGTCCTCCAGGCCAGGCTACCTGCGCCACACGTTTCCTTTGTCCCTGGCAGGCCCGGAGGCAGCGGGTGGAGCGTCCAGCCAGGGCAGAGTGTCCAGGCGGCAGCTGGACAGTCACCAGCCCTCCCCCAGCCCCGGCACCATCCCTGCCCTCCCCCTCCTTCGGGGTCTCCCACGCGAACGTGGAAGGTTTGGGGGGATGTGCAGAAATCCACCCTTTCTGGCCGGGCGTGGTGGCTCACACCTGTAATCCTAGCTCTCTGGGAGGCTGAGGCGGGCGGATTGCTCGAGGTCAGGAGTTTGAAACCAGCCTGAGCAAGAGTGAGACTCCGTCTCTACTATAAATAGAAAGAAATTAATTGGCCAACTAATATATATAGAAAAAATTAGCCGGGCATGGTGGCGCATGCCTGTAGTCCCAGCTACTCTGGAGGCTGAGGCAGGAGGATTGCTTGAGCCCAGGAGTTTGAGGTTGCTGTGAGCTAGGCTGACGCCACGGCACTCACTCTAGCCTGGGCAACAGAGTGAGACTCTGTCTAAAAAAATAAAAAATAAAAAAATAAATCCACCCTTTCTCCCCCACCGGTGCCCCTCAAACCCTTACGCCTGGGATTCGGAGCCTACAGTTAAGGATTCTGAGAATTTAGGACGGGAAAAATTGACAGGTCTATTTTTGCTAATCTTTAATTACAATCTGGCATTTCCTTCCATTGTGCGTGCAGGCACCACACGACAGTACATGGGCGGGCCTGGGACTCCGTCACCAATGCAAGTGCAGATGTTTTCTAATCACACCACAGTAGTTGGGGACACTGTGAAAATCTTTTATGTTCATGATGACCTGGAAGCTGTGGTGGTCCTCAGGCCCCTCCCGGGTCTGGCTAGTGAATACGTTCATAAATAATTACCTAACGCACACGGCGATTGTGTCGTGATATCATTTCTTCCCTCTTTGACCCTTGGAGTTTTACTTTATGCATTGAAGAACATCACTCTGACAAGGGTCCATGGGCCTTACCAGACCCAGTGCCATCCGGGCCACTTCCTACCCTCAGACTCACCAGCCAGACTCACCACCAGCCTTCGCTCCTCACCTCCCTGTTCCCACTGCTGTGTGCCCGGTGTCACCTTCCTCTTCAGGGCAGCCACATGCTGCCATCTGCTAGGGTTGGCCCACACGGCACCCTGGTGTTATTGGTTCCTCCTTCTTGTCCTTCTGTTTTCTGTTCTTTCTTTCTTTTTTTTTTGAGACAGAGTCTCACTTTATTGCCCAGGCTAGAGTGAGTGCCGTGGCGTCAGCCTAGCTCACAGCAACCTCAAACTCCTGGGCTCAAGCAATCCTCCTGCCTCAGCCTCCCAAGTAGCTGGGACTACAGGCATGTGCCACCATGCCCGGCTAATTTTTTCTATATATATTAGTTGGCCAATTAATTTCTTTCTATTTATAGTAGAGACGGGGTCTCACCCTTGCTCAGGCTGGTTTCGAACTCCTGACCTCAAGCAATCCGCCCGCCTCGGCCTCCCAGAGTGCTAGGATTACAGGCGTGAGCAACAGCGCCCGGCCTCCTTCTGTTCTTTCTGTGCCCTTTGTTCCTGGGCGGTGGACACCCCACCCACAATAAGGACCAGGATCAGGTTGACAGCAGACCACCAAACAGTGGGTCTCAGAGCCTGAGGCAGGGGCATGGTGGTTTCAATGTCAGACTCAAGGAATATTTAAAAACAAGCCACTCTTTGAATAGATACAGGAGCACAATGGACATTACAAAGTTGGAAAGAAAATGGGGTGAGAAGGTTCTCTCCCACCCTGTCCCTAGGCTTCAAATATTACCAGATTCTCCCTCCTTCCAGAGCCTTCCAGTACACTTACAGCCAAATGGGAATGTGTCTTTCATCCGTGCCTTTATTTATTTATTTATTTTTTTGAGACAGAGCCTCGCTTTGTTGCCCAGGCTAGAGTGAGTGCCATGGCGTCAGCCTAGCTCACAGCAACCTCAAACTCCTGGGCTCAAGCAATCCTCCTGCCTCAGCCTCCCAAGTAGCTGGGACTACAGGCATGTGCCACTATGCCCGGCTAATTTTTTCTATATATATTAGTTGGCCAATTAATTTCTTTCTATTTATAGTAGAGACGGGGTCTTGCTCAGGCTGGTTTCAAACTCTTGACCTTGAGCAATCCTCCCCCGCCCCTCGGCCTCCTAGGGAGCTAGGACCTGTGTTTATTTATTATTATTATTTTTTTTTTATTTCAGCATATCACGAGGTTACAAATTTAGGTTACGTGTATTGTCCTTGCCCCAACTGAGTCAGAGCTTCAACCATGTCCATCCCCCAGAGGGTGCCCACCAGGCCCTTCTGGTGTGAATATACCCATCCCCTCCTCCCCCTCCCACCTGCCCAACACCCGATGAATGTCATTATTACGTGTGTACTTAAGTGTCAATCAGTTAATACCCATTTTTTTTTTTTTTTGAGACAGAGTCTCACTTTGTTGCCCAGGCTGGAGTGAGTGCCGTGGCGTCAGCCTCGCTCACAGCAACCTCCAACTCCTGGGCTCAAGCGATCCTACTGCCTCAGCCTCCGAGTAGCTGGGACTACAGGAATGCACCACCATGCCCGGCTAATGTTTTTCTATATAAGTTGGCCAATTAATGTCTTTCTATTTATAGCAGAGACAGATCTCACTCTTGCTCAGGCTGCTTTCGAACTCCTGACCTTGAGCAATCCACCCACCTCCACCTCCCAAAGTGTTAGGATTACAGGCCTGAGCCACCAAGCTTGGCCTGCACTTGCTTTTTTATTGAACAATATTGTCTTGCAAATTGCTCCTTATCCACGAAGAAGTAGCTTCTTCCTTGTTCCTTTTCCTTTATTTCTCTCAGATCTTTTCCAAGCAGACCACTGAAAAAGAATGTCTTTCCACAGAAACAAGAACACCCAGACATAGCCAGACATTTCAGGATAGTTCTAGGATTCCTTACTCACTTCCACAATTGCAAGCACACTGAGGTAAATAGTTTTTATTCCTCTTTAGGGGGATTTGCATTTTCAAGGGGCTTCATAGGACTCAGAACCTTAACCCAAAAAATGACTGCATGGTAGAATTTGTTTTTTGTTGCCTGGGTTAGAGTGCCATGGAGTCAGCCTAGCTCACAGCAACCTCAAACTCCTAGGCTCAAGCGATCCTCCTGCCTCCTGAGTAGCTGGGACTACAGGCATTCGCCACCATGTCCGGCTAATTTTTCTATATATTTTTAGTTGGCCAATTAA